>CAJNIZ010025914.1:62208-79502 GCA_905231905.1 Symbiodinium pilosum | reverse complement strand
ATTGCTGGCTGGGCGCTCAGTCCCAAAAGGACATGAGTAGTATTTTATTTGGGGATACTATGGTACCCAATATAGAGTAAGATTATATCCTCCTTTTGGGGTATAGTTTTTTATATAAGGAATATAATCTTACTAAGTTCAACCACCAAAAAAAACGCTACACACCTGGAAGTTTTCAGAACTGCCCCCTGCGCCTAGACGCCCGCAAGCTCTCGCTATAGAGGCCGAATACCTATGGATAGGAGGTACAGAGTCCCCCAACGAAAGGAAGTTGGGGGGTCCTGGTATAAAGTATGTGGGGACCCCATTTCCCTTTGATATACTTGTATTATACATATGCAGAGACGTATACATAAATGTTTCCCTTGGCCGTTTCTGTTTGGACATCAGCATGTAGGGGTTGGGACTGTTCCGGGGTTGTCCTCCGAATGCTGTATGGTTTATAGTCCCCCCTACTCAGATAGAATCTGGCTTTGGGTATATTATAAGAAGATCCCCGCATGTCCCAGATTCTATCTACTTAAGGGGGCTATAGGGTTTAGGGGGGTTGGGTTTAGGGAGTTTAGGGTTTACCACCTGGGTCTCACATAACCGCAACACAGCCCGATATGTTTTCCTCTACTCCTACCAGGCCTTCGGAGAATAACTACATCACTATCATACGTGCACGACGTCCTGGGTTTAGGTCCGGGGCAGGCTCTTTTACCATGGGCTTAAATCCGAGACTCAGGAAGCATACCCAGAGGGTGTAGGGCGTGTCATTTGGAGCAGGCCATTCGCCCATTCGCGCTAGTTTGGCTCCCTAGGTATCCAGGCTAATGATTCTGAACCAGCGAGCATGGATGCTAGAACCTTTACATGGAGTAGATATTTTTAGAGTTGGCCTGGAGCTCTGGTCCCTACGCTGTTCCAGGCCACGAACCGTTCGTATGCGGGCTCCATGATAACACCTCTGCAGGCTGCAGGCCCTGCTCACTGTCCAAAAAGAGTCCATGTTCCAGGACCTTCCTTGTACCCTTAATAGGGGATATATGGTCCCTAATAGGGGGTACTTGGGCCCGAATAGAGGGTAGGAAGGGTCTAGGTTAAAAGTGGATCCACAAGCGGCGGGCCACACTTTTTGATATCGTCCCCCCCCCCACACCCCTGCCATTCAGCGAGACAACCCTTGCGTAGCGCAAATGTCCTTGAGAGCCTTTATGCGCACCAAAAGGAAGGCCAGCTTAGAGCTTCTGAAAATACTTTCTACGTGACCTCAAAGGAGACCTGCATGCATGATTCTATAATCCCCCTGAAGTAGATCGAATATGGCTTTGGGTATGTTATAATAAGGTCCCCATATACCCCATATTCTATCTACTAAAGGGGGACTAGAACCCGTCCCTACGCTGGATGGAACAAATCTTGCCACGTTCGGGTTCAAACAGTATTGTGATTACCATTATTGGGACTACTTTCAAGATTTCCTTCATCCAAAAACCCTAAACCCAGGGCCCACTTGGCCTTCAGTTTTGGGCAACTCTTAGCAGCCAAGGAGTATTGCGAGAGTTGTGAGCTTTGCTTGGCGTTTCGCAATTCGCTGCCCGAAAGCGAGCGTGAGAAGCGTCTGGGCTAAAGAACAGATTAGTAAAAGTTCTACGGTTTAGGGTTTCAGGGTTTAGGGCTTAGGGTTAGGGTGTAGGATTAAGGGTTTAGGGTTGTTCTGTTTCCAAGTTGTTTTTTCATAAGCGTTAAGCTACGATTCAGGTATACTGCACACGCTTTAAGATGTGGCCGCCAACTTAATTCCCAGCGCTCATGTCCACAACCTCAGACCTCAACCCTGTAGTACAGTGGCTTACGTAATTACCTATATTCTGGTCCTAGGTTCCTTCTATAATTATAGTATAGAGTCCGTCAAATAGACATGTAGCTACAGTATAGGGTACCTCGAAGAGACCTCAACATTAAGTTAGAAGTTATTCGGGCCACAACAAATGCTGGACCCTAAGCCGTGTGCTATGCACCCATCAGGCTCTGTGTTAACTACGCCTCAAGTATACCGGAACCTCAAGCATGGCCGACATGTAGTACAGAAACCGTAAGATGTTTGTTACGGTATGTATTTCTATAGTTGTCTTGCAATATAATGTACCTCAAGCATAATGAGGGAAATTTGGTAGGTAACCCCTACCCTCCCAAACACAGGACCCGAAAAACGAGAACAGGGTCCTAATTCGCGGGCGTAGGCTTACCAAAGCCAATACAACCGCATGAGTGGACCCCCAACACTGTCATAGTGCTATAATAGGAATACTGTAATCCGTATACACCTCTGCACAAGGCCAGCTTCCTATGATCCTCCATAATTACAGGGGCTGAGGCTGTGAGACCAAGAAATTATGTCTTCAGATGCCTTAAGGGTGCAAGGTCCCAAGTAATGCTGTTTATGGGTCCCAATGGTTATGCTCTGAATTTTTTTTGCTACCCAAAGCCCTATTTTTGGGTCCTGTGGACATGTACCCCAAACCAAAAACCCTATTCGAACTTTCCAGGCTGCTCTGGCAAACTCCGTGTGTAACCCCACAACCAACCTGCCTGTGAGTTCGGAGCGAAGACGAGTTAGGGAGAGTTAATGATAGGTGGGTTTAGGGTTTAGGGTTTAGGGTTACTAATCATCAATCATCGCCGTCATAGTAGTGATGGTAAGAATGGGAATAATAGTAACAAAGTTCAGGATTGGGGTGGGCCCCACTCAGTACTAGTGGCGCTATAGGAATTCTTAATAGGGTCCCTAATGTAATTACCACTTATCGTTGTGGTAGCTATTGGCGGTTCAGGGCCCGACCTAAGTTCAGGTTGTGAGGTTGTAGTATTTGAGGCTCAGAGGGAGTGATCGCCAAACATTGAAGAAGTGGATAACCTTACAATCACTGCATGCAGATCTCTAGACTCCAGAATTGCAACCCCTCAGCCCTACCTAGAGGCTCCTATGTAGTTCCTGCTTGGGTAGCATATCGAAACCACTTCCCCAAGAGCATGAAAAACCCACCCATACCCTGGACCTTGTAGCCTGAACCTGCCTAGGCCCGAGCCTGACGTCCCAACAACTAAACCCTGAGCCTTATCCTAAGGGTCTATGTACTGAATATTTGGGTACTCAGGTTTCGGGTAATAGTAATTGCAGTACAAGTGTTAGGTAGGTATATGATTATTAGGTACTTGGACCCTCAGGGTTATAGCAGACCCTAAGAAAACCCACAACCCTAAACAATAGCAGCCATCGCCGTATATATTTAAACGGGGCAAATGATGTCTGACCCACCTTGCCTTACATGGTGGTCTAAATTATTCATACTAACATTTTACCCCCCCCCCCACCCCTGATATTAAACATGCCCCCCCAACGCATAAGGCCTCTTATGGGGGGATATTGCGTACTAGGTGTGGGTGGGAATGTTGAATATTAGTGTGAGCGGATCATCTAGAGGAGGCAGACTCTCCAAGGTACAAATATGCGGTACGTCTAACCCAAACCATAATACCGCTTTCGGGTATATAAAAACAATTTTATGGCACATGGCTACACAGGATCTGGAGGGCAAACTGGCAGTACTTTACAATGCTGTACCATGACTGTTATCAGCATTACAAACTACTCCAAGGATTATTCCTCTAAACCCTAAGCCCTAAAAATCTCAGGGTTCGTAGCCCTAAACCCTAAGCCTAAACCTTAAACCCTAAACCCTAAACCTTATAGCTACAGCAACCCCCAAAGGTGGCCGTGCGATCCATGTCCCACGGTGGGCGGCGGGATCTGCGAGCCGGCTAGCGTCTGCCAACTCGTCTCCTTGACGGAAACAGGAAAGTCCTAAGTTGTGAAGGGTTTGAGGGGTTAGGGTTTTGGGGTTTAGGGTTTGGGGGGAGGTTAGGGGTTTGGGGTTTAGGGCTTTAGGGTATAGGACTTTAGGGCTTCAGGGGTTTAGGATTTGAGAGTTTAGGGGTGCAGTCTAAGGATGATGCCGTAGGGGGTTAGGGTTTAGGGTTTAAGGTTTAGGGTTTAGGGTTCAGGGTGCTTCGTAGGGAATGAAAGAGTGGAAAGGAAATGAAAACTGAGAGATTCTGGGGTAAAGGATTCAGGTTTCGGGTGGTTGTTTAGCGAACGGCTATAGGGACAACCAATTAGGAGGGGTAGGGTGAGGGTTTCAGGTTTGGGATTTTGGGACTTGACTATGGCTTATCGAGTTGAGCTCATGGTTTGCAATTGGGTTTAGGGTTTAGGTTTTAGGACTTGTAGACTATAGAGTTCAGAAAGCTCAGGGCATAGGAGCTGTGATTCAGGGACTAAGATTTACCACAAGTTTTTGGGCTTGAGTCTCCTAGACAGAATGAGCTATAGTCTAAACTCCTTAAAGGGGATTATATAGAGGTTACTAAGGCGGATACTAGGAGTTTAGACTATAGCTCAAATGAAGATACTAAACGACATCCCCTCCTCTCCCAATACTAGGGGGTGTTAATCTATTGCAAGAATTAGATAGAGCAAAATACTTTCTCCCAAATAACCGGGCAAACCAATTTTATCAACTCTGTTGCGATTTTCCCCAGGTGTATAGTAAAGGGAGTGTTTCAGTTGGTCTTGTGTATATGCGTCTTTCTCCTACTTGGAGGGTCAGGGAGACTTGGTAAGCAGGCCAACAATGAGGATAACTGGGTTTCTTAGAGGGGTTATCAGCATGCTTACTAAGTCCCCCTGACCCGCCAAGTAGAGTGAACAACCCTATATTAAAGAGCGACAAGTTTGGCCACCCAACACCTTAACTTTGACCATCCAGGGCCCTAAACCCCCAAACATCGCAGTAAGGCCAATGACGGAATCGACAACACATGCCCACTGCAAAAGGGATGCGACGCCAACATCCAATGCCGGCCTGATCAGCACCCTTGGACGGCAAAGCTTGCGTGTCTGAGGTTTAGGGCTTGGTGTGTGGGGCTCAAAGTTATGGGTTCCAGATCAGCGTCTCCATGAAATGACATGCGGCCTTCATGATTCCCTCAGCATTGTCGCTCCCGTTTGTGTTGCCGATGGATGATGTGTGTGTGTATGTTTGTATCGCAGGCATATCGTTATTTGACGTATTAGCAAGGAATATTGTAGGAGATGTGTGGCATAACGAGAGCTAAAAGGGTGCAAACAGGAGTATTGACTAAGTCTCATGTCTCCTTATGCATTCAAGCAGGACAACATACATCAATTTCTATACAAAGGGGGACCCCAATATAGACCCACAAATCTGAGAATCATTCTTATAGGAACACTCGAAAAGGTGCCCCCCAGTTTTGGGAAACCCCTGTATTACCCTAAACCTTAAACCCTCAACCGTATTAGCACGCAGCACCTCGAGTTTGCGCTTTGGTTGGAGTGTGGGCTGGATTATGAAGAGGAGATAGGAGGGTTCAGGTTTTGGAGTTTAGGGTTTTTTTTGTGTTTTTTACAGTCCAAACCACTCAGAGTGACAAGCTGATGGATAGAGATGGGGCCCCCAAGTATCCCAGGGAGATGTACAGTTGTCTATAAGTATGGCATCCCGGACGTAATCACTTCCACGCTCCGTGAAGGTACTGCATGGACTGTGAGAAGTGCGCTGCCTACCGAGACAGCTTGCCCCCGCAGCTGGGCGGTTGATAAGGAACTGACATTACGACATCACCATATGCAAGCCTTTATTTTCTTAACTAATGGCAGTTTCCCAAAATAGGGGGACCCCCAAATAGACCCCTAAAGACTGTAGTCCTCAATAAGGGGCCCCAAAAACCGTATATCCATGGTGAAAATGGCAATTTAATGCAAGTTCTAGACATCTCTATACATCCTGTCTTGCTTTCATTTTCCCATTGTCTTGGCCATTTGATTCTCCATTACGGTAGCTTAGCCCTGGTGGGAGATATAGGGCATTTGGTGTGGGTGCCTCATCAGCAACCAAGGCAGCAGCGTGTCTTTTGGCCTTGCGGCTACTGCCCAACAGGCCAGTGACGACTTTCCCTTCTGGCTCCTAAAAACAAGGGGATGTAGGGTTTAGGGTTTACGGTTTTTGGGGTTTAGGGTTTAGGGTTCTAGGGTTTAGGGTTAAGGGTTTAGGGTTTAGGGTTTAATAAGGGGGCGATGGGGCTATATCCAAAAAGGGGGTTCCTAAATATTATAAGAGGCTATAAGGGACGACTCAAAACAGAGGAGTTCCAAAAGATATAGGGGCTATTCCACAAAATGGGTCTCTCGTTTTGTACCGTTGCTACGACGGGATCTGAATTTGTTGAAACCTCCACATCTCTTTCGAAACCTAGGTACCCACTATTCAAGACCCTAGGACTCTCAGAAGCCTACCTATTCATGATGGGGCTTTAAGTCAATGAACCCTAAACCGAAATTTGCGTAGAGTCCAGGCATGTTCCTTGGGATCGAAGTCTCACCCCTTATTGTTTGGACTTCGCGGCTCAAAGTCTACGATGTAATGCTAGCTTGTTGGCCTAAAGCCTGCAGCACATACCTACTAGGACTGCGGGGGAACTTTAGCTCAGAAGGTCTTAGGGTGTGATGTAGACCCCTAATTACTAACCCTTAGTAGGTATCATAATAAGGATCCTAATATTAAGGCCCTAAAAGGAGGGGGTTTATGAATCACGGGTCTAAATCCTAGACCCTCCTCCTATTCCCTATTAGGGCCCAAGTACCCACTATTAGGGACCATATATCCCCAATTAAGGGTACAAGGAAGGTCCTGGATTAGAGTTAAGGGTTTAGTGGTTCATCCTCGTAGGATGAAGCATTCAGGATTATGCAGGTTCACATTCCTTCTTGTCCTAAACCCTAAACCTTAAGAAGAGATCCACATTTTGTTTAGTCTTTAGTGTACTCCTTCTTGTCCTAAACCCTAAGCCCTAAGAAGAGATCCATTTGTTTTAGTCATTAGTTTAGGTACACCCTGAACCCTAAGAAGAGATCCATTTGTTTTAGTCGTTAGTGTAGGTATTAGCGTATACTCGGTTGTTAAGGAACTTAGACAAACTTACCATCATACGGGTGTATAGTAAATGATGAGTCAATAGGGTTTCCTTATTGTAGTAACTTATCTTAAGTTCCTTGACAGCAACCCAGTAAAACCCCAGAGCCTTGCGAGTTTCATGCCTCCTTGCCACAGCTGGCAGGGGCTTATTTACGGTTTAGGATTTATGGGTTTAGGGTTTAGGGTTAGGGTTTATTAGGATTTATGGGTTTATGGTTTAGGGTTGAGGGTTTATTAGGGTTGATGGGGGATTTCCAAAGATCAGAGGCCTCTTTTTGCTTTGCTCATGCTGGCTTGCTGTCCAGGAATCTTGAAACAAGTGACTATCATAAGGAAACCCCAGTATATACTGTATAGCCATATTCTGGTAACTTAGCTTAAGTTCCTTAACAGCAGCCCAGGGTATTTATAACAAAGATCACACCCATGAATCCTAAAACCTAAGGACTCTTGTCTATTTGGTTGTATTTTCGTACCCCTTCTCCTTGGAAACTCCCGTGCTCACCGTCTTGCGGTTGTAGCAGTAGATCGTGCAAGTGGCCTCTGTATTTGCTCCCTAACAAGCTCCGGCAAAAGAAGTTTTAGGTACCCTAAATCCTAACCCTTATCATCTGATGCCGGCTAGGAAGGGTCTCCATACCAAACCAGCGAGACGGGTATAAGCACAGCGCGAAGGCAATAGCGGTACTACGGAAATCTCCAAATCAGCCAACGAGGCACAAACTGAAAGGGTACACCGCATTCCAATGACCCCTATATACCCCTAGATACTGTATACTCATATACGTATGTATCTCTCTCTCTCCCTCTCCTCACATGTCCTCTATAGACCGAAACTCTGCGGCCCTTCCTCAATTCCAAGATGCTGAACCCGACCTAGACCCTGACACCCGGTCACGCTAAACCCTAAGCTCTGAACCCTAAGCTCTGAACCCTAAGCTGTAACATCTGAGCCCACTACCCTAAGTGTTTAGAGATTAATTACGGTGGGTTAAGGGTTTAGGATCTGGGGCGCGAACCTTAGAGACCAAAGCCTAAATCCCAAATCTGGAACCTCCCCAACTTCGAACGCAAAGCCCTAGGCAATAGTTTCCCAACCTGAATCCTGAGTCCTGAACCCTAAATCCACCAGCCCAGGCCCAATGCCACAAACCCAAATCCTCATCCCTAAACCCTAAACCCTAAAACCCTTAACCCTAAACCCTAAAACCCGAAACCCTAAACCCTTGAACCCTAAACCTTAAACCCTTAAATCCTAAACCCTAAAACCCTAAACCAAAACCCTAAACCCTAAAACCCCTGACCCCCAATCCTCAAGGCGAAGCTTCCGAAGGGATCGTTTGTTGTGGATGGATCTTGAGGACGTCTCAAGATTTTCTCGACCAGCTCCTTACTTTCATCATGCCCTGAACGCTAAACCTTGGGTACTGCCCCCACTCAGTAACAGTCTACATTAGGGATCCTATTAAGGGCTATATATAACCATATTAGAATTATTATCCAATTGTTTCTGAGGGGGCAGTACTGAAGCTAGACCTTAGCTCGTAAACTCTTAACCCTAAATTCTGAACCCTAAACACTAGATAAACTCTAAATCCTTAACCCTGTAAGCCCTTAACTGCAGGGGTGTGGGGACTGCCTGAACCTTAAAATTATGTGGAATAAAGGGCTTTTTGGGCCAGTCTTGTACTTCCTTTTGGGTGCAGGTAAAGGGTTTGGATTTAAGCTTTATGGCTTTGGGAGGTTTAAGGTTTAGGGTTTAGGTTTGTCCCTAAACCCTAAGCCGTAAATCCCTACACCCTGTAGTTGTATACTTTGCACCCTATGGGCTGGGTTGGTGTTTGAGGGTTTGGGGGTTAGGATGAACACCTTGCTGGGTGTCAAGGTTTCGTGTTCAGGGTTGCGGATGAAACCCAAATCCACCAATTCTTCATCACCAAAAACCTGGTTTGCACACGTACTTGAAATTCTATGCTGAACTATATGGTGTTTCCAGCATAGTTAATCCCTGTTGACAGCTTCCAACGGGCCCAATAATCTGCTTGCAAATTCTACATACTTTAGAAGTCCAGGTGATGTCTAGGTTCTAAGCTACGGGTTCAATTGAATCTATCAAAGTAGGGTGTGGGTGTGGGGACTAGGATTCCGATACTTTGTCGAGGTTGAGAGGTTTGAAGTGTGTGAGGTCTTGAGGGTCTTGGAGGGTGGGGTGCTCGACGGGTTGGTGTTTAAGGGTGTCGAAGGTTCGTGCGTGAGGGATCAGGGTAAACCTGGCAATTGCGCCATAACCGCCTGCTTGATGATTCGTGTTGGCTTCGAACCTTATATAAACCTTAAACCTGAAACCCTTAACCTTAAACCCTAAACACCAAGCCTGAAACCCTAAACCCCGCACCCTAAACCCTAAACCTTAAACCCCAAGCCCTAAACCTTAAACCCCAAACCCTAAACCTTAAACCCTCACCCCAAACCTTGATCCCTAAACCGTAAACCCTACTCCATTCTTCTACCCACTTGGGGCGTTTCCAGGTACAAGCCCGGTCACCGTGGATCCTTCTTCGCACGCGTTTGTTAGCTCGTCCATCTGCTCCGTCCTAGGAGGCGGGTTGTGCGGTTTAAGGATTATAGCTTAGAGTTAAAGAGTTTGGGGCTTAAGGTTTCGGGTTTACGGTTTTGAGTTTAGGGTTTTCAATGTAGGTTGCGTCGGGTACGTTTGCTCAGAAGCTATGTGGTGACATCTGGGGGGTGGGGGAATGGGGGGGGGCATAATAACCAACACTTCTGAAGTATGTCTGCAACGCAGCATTACCACATTGTCTTGCTCATCAACCCCTAAACGTCCAACTCTTGCGAGTAGCATTCTATACACCCAACGTCATGCAGACGCAGTGAAGTCATGGCAGGTGCAATAAACTTGGTAAACTTGGAAGAAATACAAATGTTGAGCAAGTGTGTCATGCAGTATCATGAACATGTAAAAAGAACGCATGCATTCCGCGGCTTCCAACTTGAGGCTTGGAAAACAATGGCACCCTTCCCCAGTGTTTTGCGGCAGCTCAAGTCTGGACGTACAGCAACATGCAGGGAGTGCATACGCTCTTTTTTTTTTACCTATTCTTGATACTGCATGACATACTGTACTTGCTCAGTTTACTTGGCTTGCCATGACTTTTCACTGCTTCTGCAGGAGTGAAGCTGCATACTGCTGTATGTCAAGAACTGTGCCGCCGCGAAACACTCAGAGAGTGCCATTCGCATCTTCCAAACTCATTTCCGAAGACGCGGACTGTACTCGGCTTTGATGTGAAAACGATACTGCAAAACGAAACTGCTCGAGCTTTGCTCTTGTTTCCGCTTCCTCTTGAATGCAAGATTAGCTGTGACTGCCATGACTTTTGACTGCTTGTGCATCATGCGTTCGCACTACTTCTCCACCCCCTGAACCAACATGTCATGGTCAAAAGGTCCGCGAATGGAAAACAAACCGGCACACGTGCCCAACGCGCCCAGAATTTATGGTATACGTGTGTGCGCCCTAGATAGTTACCAATGTTTTGGTCCCAGCTTCCGTGTAAAGTTATTCTCTAAGGATGTGGAACCTGGATTAGGTTTCGTCAAGGTTTTGACGAGTTTAGCGGATCACGATGTGGGGTGTAGAGGTTCGGGGCGTAGCTTTAGGAATGCCTGGACCCCAAAAGTATGTAAAATAATAGCCCTAAACCCATAAATACAGCCATAAAGGCCATTATTTTACATAGTTTTGGGGTCCGGGTGAGGGTCTAGGGGTAAAGTCTTGGGAGTCGGGGATAGGGTTTCAGGGCTTATAGGGCCTAGGGTTTACGGTGTAGGTGTGGGGATTGTTGGGTGAGATCAAGATTCCATGTGTTCAGGCTAAAGCTTTGAAAGTTGAGGTCTGGAGCTTGAGGGAAAGGGCTGGGATGAACTTTCCCATAAGGAGCCAGCTGTGCGTCTTCAATGTTTTAAGCTGGGTTGCAGTTACAGAACTTTGGTTAGGTTACTATGAAGAGTGTTTGTACGCTCCAATGACATGTAGAAGCTTGATAGGCTAAAACGATTGGAGAGGCAGTTGCCGCCTTGGTCCAGCCTGCCCTCTAAGGGCCTACTGTTGGCCGGGGTCAGGACCAGAGCTTCAGTTTCAGGACTTGTGGTGAAGGGCTTGAAGCTAGAATGCCTCAGAATGCCAGAACTTCACCAGTAGTTATTATGGTATTAATGACCACAGTAATAAAACAGCAAGAATCAAAGTAATGATAATAGTAATTGGGGACCACGGGGGTATGGAGGGTTATATCGGGACATCTAGGGTGTATGGGCACATTTAGGGCTAATTGGGATGTAGAGCCCAGCTTCCCACTGGGTGGCTACGACTTTCCCAAACTTGCCCGGTCATGTACGCCATCTCGGGGGATGCCTATGTTTCCCGATAGGTTTAGGGTTTAGGGTACAGGGTGTAGGATTCGGTGTAATTTTTATGGTCTACGGTTCAAAGTATGGGGCTTGGGGTATCCTACCCTAAACTTTTAAACGTCCGTGGAACCCTTTGAACTATCTGCCCTGGAGCCCGAAACCCTAAACCCTCCTAAGCCCCAGCCAGGACGAAGAGTCGAAGGCGATATGAAGTCAAGGAGGACCAGTTGCAACTGCAGCGGCTCCTGATACGAGTGCGGCTTGCCTTCTTCACGAATATTGGTGAGTGTACGTTTACACAACGTTTTTGAAGCAAAGGTTCTGGAATCCATTTTGCCGAACATGTTGTTTCCGAAATGGGGAAGTCTTATTTCAGGGAACCCGCACTTTGTTGGAGCGCAATGTGAGGCCTCCCCCACATGGGCTGCTTCAAACCACTTTGGAGCAGGAGCTGAGCCTAAGGCATTGGGATTTCTCAAGTGAACGAATCAAAAGGGATCGATAGTCTACATGTACTTACGGACTATAGCAGATTTTGGTAGGCAGGGTTCCAAGCATATCTGGAGAGCAAACACATATAACCCCTAAACCCGAAACCCTAAACAATTTGGGATTTAAGGCGGAGGCCTCCATAGGACGTCATGGCTGGATGAGATCCTAAACCCTAAGCCCTCAACCCAGGTGTACCGGGCACGGACCTCGGTCTAGGTGTGAAAATCATGGCCTAACCCTGAGCCAGTACCCTGCAACCCAATCCTTGTTTTCAGGGTGTAGGGTTTAGCGAATTAATCCTGAAACGGCATCGTGTAAATAGAATATGGCAGTCCTCAAAACGATAAGAGGATAGCTATATAGTCCTTTTTCCATGTACTTAACCGGGACTATAAACTTTGAAACCTAAAAAATGCCTAAACCTCAACCTATACAAGATATCCGCACGCCCAGGGACATGATGCTGCGCATGGCGAACTTAAGGCTTAGGGTATATGCCCTCCGTAATTATCACCCGGAAAAGGCCGGCTATGGCATGCTTTTCCATATCCGGGCTAGCTTGAATTTGTTTGTCAGGTTTAAAACCGCACCTCAAACATCTACCAAACATCTACTTACATGACAAAACAAAGCCAGCATTCATGAAACTTCTCTGAATTCAAATGCTGACGTGCTGGCCACGAGTTCTAGTCAGCAGCTGAACGAGTGGCACCCGAATTTCCTCCTAAGGCTCACAAATGCACCCGGAACAAGGCAAACAACAGATCTGCTGTAAACCTCACAACGCGCCACGCCAATCTGATTGCAGCCCCTTCTGTCTTCAGCGGATTCTAGCCAACTTGATGCGTTGCTGCACAACATGGGGGGGGGTTCCAAAAAAGAGGTAAGCTTTTGGAGTGTCGCTAAACAAGGATTACAGCCAATAGCATTTGGGGTCCATATTGGGATCCCCCAATTTTGGGAAACCACCACCTTTACCCGAAAGTCCAGCGCCTTCTTGCCAGGTCTTTGCACCAAATATACGACGTGGGTTCGGGTTTTTTGGTGTGTTCCTGAAACCCCTTCCACCTCGAAAAACGGAAAGCAACAGCAGCGGGAGCAACAACAAGAACAACAACAACAATAACAACAACCACAACCGCAACCACAACAACAACAGCAACAACTAAAAAACCTTGAAACCTATCACAAAGTTCCCTTGGCCCTCAGCCCTCCCTTCCCCCACACTGCTCCCTCTTCTCCTGCAAAGCTGCATGATCGTCTAAGGAGGCGCCCGCATGCAAGATTCGTTGCTTGAAGCGCGGGGTTCCGCAGACTCTATGCAAATGCCTGGGCTTTGGGGGTTTTTGCGTAAAGGTTGCCCATCTCGGGCGGGGGTATGTTGAGGTTTACATGAACAAGGATGAACTACAGTCAGACCATGACATCATAACAATTGAAGTGCGGGAGCCGGTTTTGATTGAACCGCGAGTTACGACGCCTTCCGAGGAAGTCATAACATTTTTCTGTCTCCGAAATGAACCGCGTGGGTTCAGGCATGGAAAACAACGATGCGAAAAGTCCAGTTTGCTGGGAAATGCAACAGCAAGAAGTCATAACAAAAAATTCCCCACTAAACGGCTGGCGTTAGGGTCAGTTGATGAAGATTCTTTTGGGGAAATTGCGCATCACCGGATGCAACTCCCAGAGGAGACGCTGTGTTTGAAGAGCCGGGCAGAAGGTGTAAGAATGCCGCTTGTGTGGCAAACGCCAACGCTGCCGGTACATTTTACATGCATTTTGGCCACTGTGCATCAGCAAATCCCCAAAGAACCGCTGTGTTTTGAAGAGCCGGAAAGAGTGCACAGACATGTCGCCCACAAGGGGGGTTGCATCAGAAGCCCGGGGGAAATTCCGTCAATAGTAGGGATTTTACAACAGGAGCGAAATACTGATTTCGCTATGGGATGCTGCAACACGAGTCCAAGGGACAGCTTGTATGCACTGGGGGAGAACAGCGCTGATACGTCCCAGGACGTCACGCTAAAAAATCGAAGCTGCATGTAGACGCTGTCATGAACAAGATTTTTCTTATTATGTTGATAAGGAGTGGCCAAGCCCAAAACATGGTTTCCAAGTAGAATTCAACAGTAGGAGCGCCAAGGCTGCAAAAAAAAACAAATTCATGACAGGCCAACCTTTGAACAGTCAGGCGGGGAAGAGTGGCATTTTCACCAGCCGACACCCAGCCCACAATGCCAACACCAAGTGAACGCAGCTAAGCGTATCCACAAGCCAGCCAGAAACAATCATGCCGGGGCACAATGCCAGAACGTCTCTGGGGCACAAAACCTAAATCCCCATGTAAACGCAACACATTTACTTCCAACCGAGGCCCCCGGGAAAAAGCAAATCCCTGAGAACGAATGCGGAACGCTTCAGGATCTGGACCTGTGTCAATAGTTTCTGCGCCGCCATGTGGGGCTGAGCCAAAATGGCTATGAGAATCTGAGATGAACAAGTGTGAGCATGTAAACTCATTTTTTGGATGAAAGTCAAGAATCTGCAATCCCCAGTGAGACCGCTGATTGTTACGACTTTTCGTTTTCTACTTCCCCGTGTGGGCAAGCAAAACAGGAAAATTGTTACGACTTCAGGGTCCGACTGTATGATGCTGATTCTGGCGGCTCCCGCGCAAAGCCCCATTTTTTAGGAAGTGCTGTGAGGATTGTGCTAAGGAGGTCGGCATGACTTTTTTTGAATATGCGGGGTTATTTTAAACAAATCCCATGCGGGCACGCAATCAAGCGTGTTTTAATCAGAACCTAACGAAGACGGGTAAATCATTTCAATTTTGACTGGAGCTTTGTTTCCATTCCATCAAGTCTTCGGCCGTACTGTGCCCTATGACACGTTTGCAGGCTGCAGAAACCTAAGTTGTAGATGCAAGCAATATTCATGGCTTGTAATCTGTGTATCGAAATATCTCATTGCCCACATTGCGCTCCACCCAAAGGTACCCCTAGACCAGCCAATAGCCGGCAGTTCGGGTCAAATCAAAACTCCCCGAACCGGTTCTCAAGTTATCAAGTAATTACTCCGCAACCCCCCCAAGCAAGCGTTGCAAGGAAGCTAAGTGCTGAATGCCCTGGCCGTCCACATCTACTTCCAAATGTGCTTGTCGAACTACGCAAGCGGTTCAACCAGTGTCCCACCATTGTGCCACTGCAGCTCTCGCGTGTGTAGAACTCTTACGACAATTCACGTGCGTGAAAAAATACTTCAGACCTCGCTACGGCCGCCCCCACCGTTACCAATACTGCTACTGCGCACAGGGCGGTCCCCGGCGCGTTACCTACGTGATTCGCGTGTGGAAAATGCCTTCAACGACTGTCAATCCGAACCAACTTCCATCACTTAAGTCCTATGTAGATTGTTGCTGCCAGCACAAAGGAATGAAAAGTTCAAACATCATTCTTGCCTTGACGCGAATCATCCATAAATATCGGAATATTCATCATCAGGGGACCGGGAAGGCTTGTTGCAAGGGCGTGAGTTGGATTACCATTAGAAACTCGGCAGATTATGGCAAGTGATGCGAATAACTGGCCTCGAGGCCGATTTGCGCTGCCCAGGGCCTGAGCGCCGGCATCCCCGAGCGTTTGCAAGTTGCAAGCTCCAATTACCCTGCTTCTTTGTATGGGGTTGTCCAAAGATTAGGTGCGCGTTTTGCGGCGTCTAGGTGATATATACATATGTATATATATATATACATATTTATTTATTTATTTACATACGTAAGAAAAATGGATATGTAGGGATATATACTTTTCAGGGATTAGGGTGTCGGCAGGGATCCCTTTTGTGGTTCCATAGTATTTGGGGGTCTAGAATCACCCTTTTCTGCAGAACTCCATATCGTACTTCTTCCCAGACTTACACAGAAACCCTTTTCAGGTGCTACGTAGGGATTCGCAAGTGTGTGTATGAGGATGCATAGGACGGTATACAGTGCAGGCTTTACGTACCCTGCCCCCACCCAAACATGGAACCCTTTCTAGTTCGTTGGCGGCACGGATATCCTGAAGTGTTGAACCGTGTTCCGTGTTCATGCAATCTTTTGAGAACTTTGGGAAAGTAAGTAACCCTGAACTTTACCCTAAACTCTAAGCCCTAAACCCTAAACTCTCAAGTCTCGACTTTAGGGTAAATGTTTGGAACCGCTACGCGATCTTGTGTCCTCACACACACACCCGATACTCGTTCCTACAACGATGATAAGAGCCGTTAACACTCAAATTGAACAGTGCTAATATTCCCGTAATCCTTCACAGAGTCACCTAGATTCTTAAAACAACAAATACCCCAATTTTGAGTACAGAGGCCCTTTTCCTGGTACGTTGGCTACTATAAACAGACCGTGAACCTAAACTCAAAAGCCCAAAGTATGGGCCCGTTATCCAAGTGTCCATGTATACCTGACTGGTAAACAATTCCTTCATAATGAGTTTTGGCGACTGCTTAAAGACTTTCAGGGCATTGTTGGAAGACCCTCTTTCATGCGTCATACGAAGAGAAACCCAGTAAGTACGTATTTGGGACGCCGGCAGTTCCAATGCTTTGACAAATCTAAACTAAATCTTGTTGAACCCCCCAATCCTCGGCATGAAATCTACGAAGCTACAAGGCTAATTAATGTAGGATTAACATCCCGTACATCTCGAGATTGTTCCACGGACCCTGGGCCCGAAACCCTGGAGCAATACCTGAACCCTAAACCGCAACATCTTAAACCCTAAAACCCTGAACCCTTAATCAGCTATAGTCTAAACTCCTAGTATCCCCTTTAATAGCCCCTATAATAGTCCCCTATATAATCCCAAAGATAGCCCCCTTAAAGGAGTTTAGACTACAGCTCAAATGGCTTAGGACACCAAACCCTGGGCTCAGTAAGGCTTCAACGGTTTAGCTTGAGGCTCTTGACATTGGGTTGTGATGTCTTGCTCGGGGAGTAGGGATTAAGGCTCTAGGATTTTGGGGGTTTTCAGGGTGAAGGGTTTAGGGGCTTGGGATTCTGGGCTTAGGATTTAGGATTTGGGGTTCTAGAGTTTAAGGCTTCTAGGGCTTGAGCTTTAGGGTTCTAGGGTCCAAATCTTTGGGGTTGATTGTAGGGTTTAATGTTGTAGAGCTTAGAGTCATTGCCTGGTAGTCAACACAAAACGCAGCAAGAAAGGTCCTAATAAATGTCACTCACGTGTGGCAACCGCTGCTAGATCATTCAGATTAACACGCGCTGAAGGATTAGATAGAGATCCAAGAGGTCTCAAATCTAATTAATGTTGCACTTGGTTTAGT
>CAJNIZ010025914.1:33601-48195 GCA_905231905.1 Symbiodinium pilosum | reverse complement strand
GAATATAAGGGAATCCCAAAGGGTTCAAAGTCCGAGGTCCAAGCAAATTCCCAAGGAGGTAAGTCAGCCACGTAGTCCTATGGTCGTAAGGGGCAGTCGCGCCTACGACTAGGAAGACGGCTAAAAATTCAAATGGCCATCGCAGTGCGACAGCTACGACTCATATAGCTCCTTCTCCCAGTCCCAGATCTGGGCGCCTAGAACCCTAGATCCAAAACCCCAAACCTTGAACCCTGCAAACCCCATAAACCCTGTCAACTCGATGCACACGATATAGCCCATAAAGCCTATAAACAATTAATCCTGTAATCCCATTCAACCCGATAAGCCCTATAAACCCCATAAACCCCATAACCCCTACAACCCCTACAACTCCCATAACCCCTATAACCCCATTAAACCCTATAACCCCATTCAACCCCTATAAACCCATTAAACCCTATCAGCCCTATAAACCCTAACCGAACTGTCGAGCTGCTAGCCATGAGAAGGTTCGGAGGGATGCCACGCGACAAGAAGAGCCACATGAGGCAGCCCAACCTGTGCGTGAAGGGTTTAGGGTTCTGAGGCTTTAGGGTTACCACTATGGGCTATTAAACCTTTAGGGTACCTTAATCTACCCTTAATAGGGTTCTGATGAGAATTTGAGGGTCTAATTGCCCATGGTGGTAGGGCTTACATAGGGTTTAGGGGTTGCGGGTTAGAGTTTAGGGTTTTGAGTCTTTAGTTCAGGGTTTGGAATTTAGAGCTTAGGGTTTAGAGATCTTAATTCAGGGGTTGAGGCGTAGAGCTTAGGTTTTAGTGCTTAGGTACGTTTAAATGGGATATAAGGAGTACATAGTGTATATACAGGGATCTATAGGGCCGCTAGTCCCACCATGCAGGGCACACAGAGAGGTTAGAAAGATAGATTCAAGGGTTTAGGGTTACAGGGATACACAACTCCAACGATGGAGAATCAAATGGAAAAGAAACCGGAAAATGAACTGGAAACAACGTCTGTGAAAGCGGTGTACTGGGGGGTTCAAAATGTAGTTTGGTTTTGTGGGCCCCCATAACAAGGAATGTCTTGGGGTTCAAATTTTGGGGATAGGACACAGTGTCAGTTTGAGGTTGGGTAATTAAGGTTCAGGGTCAATGTTGTTGAGTTTGGGGATTACCCTAGCCTCAGAAGTAGGTACAACAATTCCCAAAACCCAGATAAAGGACCAACAGGACCATTATTCCAGATACGTTTTGGGTTCGGGTAACGATTAAAAGCCAGAGTTTGTGGCTTTCAGCTTCAGTTTGGGGCTATGCAGGATAAGGGTTTAGAGATCAAGGCATGGAGTTCTTGAGCCCGGATTTGGGGTTAGCATTGTCATTTGGGCTATAGGCTATAAACTCTTTAAAGGGGGCTACATGGGGGACTATATAGGGTTCCTACCATAAGCCTTTCTAAGGGGGACACGAGGAGTTTAGACTATAGCTCATGTGTGGAGCAGCGTGTCAGCACTTGAGGGCTTTTGAGCAGGGAGTACCCGAAATAGTTTGCTGTAGCTTGCCCGGGCGGCTGTATAGTCGCATGGTGTAATGTTCAGCGTTTTAATGAGGGAAGTAGGCCAAGCCCCCCTACAGTTATAGCCCCGAAGTACGGATTCAATGGGGCCTCAATATACCTGCAATAGTCCCCTGTGGTACCCATTACCGGGTGGCGAGTTGACCCAAGAAGGACACACTTGACCCCAACCGTAGTTGCAACCCTAAGGCTCCAAATCCCCCAAATTTCAGTACCATTTCTAGCGTTCGGGGCTTTCGGGGCTTACGATTTAGGGGTTTAGGGTTTAGGGATTTAGGGTTCGTTAGGGTTTACTGTTTAGGGCACTACGTCGCAAAGGGTTTCATTAGGATCCCTGAGGCCATGAGGTTTCCTCCCTATAGAATCTTAATTCAAGTTCCAAAACAGCCTAAAGCTCCGCCCAGAAGCGAAGCCCCAAAGTAGAAGGTGATCCACAGCGCATGCTCCGACGCAAACGTGTTCTGGCGAGCACCTGACACGAAAACGGTGGGGGTTAGAGGGTCATGCATGGCGATATACCGGGACACATATGCGCATATAGGGCTTCATAGAGTTTAGGATCTACCTGATAAACAGAAAGTGGCATTGAAGCTGGGATTGTGTAGATGTTTATAGATCTTGGGCTTAAGGATCTCTAACCGTAATCCCAATTAGCTATAGTTCTACCTTCTGTACCTGCTAATTTGGATCACTCATCACTTATTTCTACTACACTGTAGAGACATATTGGGGTCACAGGCAATCCCTGAACCCTCTATACCGTATTCCTCGAACTCTAGTCCCAATCATCCCTAAACCCTCTGTAACCCAAGCCCTATGCTTGATGTACTTCTTAAACCCCAACCCCTCCACCCTGAACCCCAATCCCTATAAACTCTATAGAACCCTAAACCCTAAAACCCTCTAAACCCTAAAACCCTAAGCCCCAAAGGGCTTGGCAGAGATGGGCACCCACTCGCATGGCAAGCCTATAAGTGCGCCCAAAAGCAAGGCAGGCTTTCTGGGGTTCGGAGTTTAGGGTTTGGGGTTGAGAGTTCAGGGTTTAGGGTTGAGAGTTCAGGGTTTAGGGTTTGGGGTTTGGAGTTTAGGGTTTAGGGTTTGGGGTTTAAGGTTTAGGGTTTGGAGTTTAGTGACGCATTTCCAAGCTTTAACAGGGGTCCTCACGATCTCCGAAGCCTGCCCTCCTTTACAACCACTCCTTTATTTAGGATTGCTTGAAGAGGCTTCATGGTTATTGGATGAGGGCTCAACATACGGGGGCGTCACAATATGAGCTTTCGTCTTCACTCCTAGCATCTCCCTTAGGAACCGCTAGAATACTCCCCCATACAGAGGAGTGTATAGCCCCCTTTAAGGAGTTTAGACACTAAACCCTAAATTCTAAACCCATTGTAATCCCCCATATAACACCCTTGAACGAGTGTAGATCCTAAACCCTGAGCTCTAACATATAATCCCCTACATGACCCCTTTAAGGAGTTTAGACTATAGTACATAATAGGAACCCCCTTTAAGGAGTGTAGACTATGGTACAGAGAGGGGGGGTGGCTTGGGAACTGCAAAACCCTAAACCCTGTATGGTAATTTCCATTTTCTTTTCCATCATCCCTATCAAACCCCAGTATATGCCCAATTATTACCAATGCATAAGCCCCCAAACCCTAAACTCTAAACCCTAAACCCCTAACCCATAAACCCAAACCCCAACCCTAAACCCTAAACCCCTACCCTAAACCCTAAACCTTAAACCCTAAACCCATCATGCGGGGGTGGCTGGGGAGCCCAATGAAGCACGGGGGAGAGCTTGGGGTTGACCTAGGCGCTTCATAGGCTGGATGCGCATTATCTTCTTGGTGTGGGGATATATACGGGTTATTCTAGGGAGTATATATTATGGGTTTAAGGTTTAGGGTTGGGGTTTGGGGTTTAGGGTTCAGGGTTTAGCGGCTTGTTCATTGGGATATTATAATAGGGTATTTATTGGGGTTAGATTGGGATAACGGAAAAGAGAATGGAAACTACTATTTCGGGCTTAGAGTTTAGGGTCTTCCTGGTGTTCGGGAATCACGGCATGGAACATCTGAGCTATTCCCCTGAGGCTCAAAATTGCTTGACGACCTTATACTATATGGACTTTGGGCCTAAATTCCTTCAAGTATGAGTCCTTGAAGCCTTCGGGCGTGGGACCACAGAGGCTACAACATATAGATATCTATATATAATTCAGATTATCTATTTATATCTATATCTATCTATCCGATTCCCTTACCTACTAAGCACTGGCCGGTATGTGAGGGTGCCCGTGGGCAGAGCGGCTTTCCTTATGTGGAATCTAGGCTGCGGTAGATTTAAGGCAGGGCTGGGGTGGAGTCATTCACATACATAGAACACGCGCTTGTACAAGTCGTCCTTCTTCGGCTTCTTATTGCAGATGCCGCGCTGTATTCTGATGCAGCTGCTGTCGTCCAACTTGATCCAATTTACCAGGCCATGCTTGTGCTGGTCACGCAGCAGACCTGTGGTAAAAACGTCGTCCAGGCAATGGTGTCACTCCTCGCCGCACCGCCGGCGGCGACCGCGCCTGCAGGCGTGGCTCGGCCGCCTCTGGACCAGCGCGTCGCCACGCACCTTCTTCGCGAGCAGAGGCAGCTGTCTTCGTTGCTCTCAGCCAGGTGAGGGCTTGCAGAGCCTGGTAGAATTTGAGGTGGTGTACCTAGCCCAAGCGGTCCATGTCTAGGTATACAGTATATAACATACCTACAACCCAAGAGAGTTCCCATATGCGTTTATACGTACATGGACCCGTGGGTAGACAAGTGGAGCTTTGGATGTTGGGCAATACAGGATTAGGATGAAAAATCCTAGAGTCTGCTACCTCCAGGCTACGCTGTCACCACTTTCCCAAAGGTTCAAGTACCCAAGAAATGGATTTGCAAATCACTTGGACCCCACGGTTTCCTCATCACATTGCAGCTGTGATTCAGATACCCTAAACCCTAAACCCTAAGCCCTAAACCCTAGTCCCTAAACCCTAATCCAACCGTGGGGAACAAGCCTCCAGGTCCTCCATGTAGGGGCTAAGGATGATAGTGGAAGTTATAGAAGGGTTTAGGGCTCAGGGTTTGGAATGGTATACAGGAGAACACAAGGTTCCCATGCTTATGCTATAGTAGTTTCCATTATCCCAATATAACCCGAGTAGACTATAGTAGCCCATAGCTCTATTTTTGAGTTAAGAGCTCCCTCTTCAAGTTCTGGTTAGGAACCTCCCTGAACTTCTTGCATCTCAGTGGGCTTCCCAAAATTAGGGGTAGCCGTTATGGTCTCGCTATAGTAGGGAATACATTCTATGCTCCAATGTGGTATGACCTACAGGATTTATTAGGGTTTCAGGTCTAGGGTTTAGGGCTGCCCATGTGACCCCATCTCCATGTTTTAACGTCAGCCGGAACGGACTCAGGGGCTTCAAAAAAGTCTGCTCCATGTACTGTATAACCCTAAACCTAAACAGCAAAACCCTAAACGCCACCCCAGTATTCCCCATATGGCCACTTCTGGCGTAGGACTTGAATTTACGGCTGCATTTTGGACATCGACCACATTTTTCAGATCTACGCTCACACATTCCCGAGGAGCCCTATACACTCTCCGCAGAAATATAGCAAAAGTTCTACCTCGCATACCATAACAAGGATTCCTGCGTATCATCTCTATGCCACAGAGACCCCAGTTAAAGAGGCTAGCAACCTCCTGGTTTCTGCTTCATAGAAGAAGGTCCCAGCCCTTTCCAAAAGGGTCCATGTGAATATACAGTATCTACTTGTGGCCCAATGAATGGTTAGAATGTGGACCCCTTGGGTATACTACAATGGCAAGATTTTTTGTCTGGAACTTGCGCCAGGAAGAACTACTGCTGAGATCACTCTGTCTGAAAGTATGTGGGTCTCGTAATTCCTCAGGGGTCTATTCTAGATCCTTGTGTAAAAGCGGCACTGAACTAGGAAACAAATGGTGTTGGCCTGTGAGGATCTGCAAACACACTGGGCAGCGTACGCACGTCCACACTCTTCAGCAGCGTCTCGCCCACTGGTGAGAAGATGTACCCCAGGGCAATGACCTTTGTCAACACGTGCTTACCAGGCCCTCCAAAGTAGTTGAGACTCTTCGGGATGTATAGGGAAATCAGTAGGAGTCTGGGAATCCCTCTCACAGATCGAAGTGGGAAACAATGAGAAACGCTGCCATATTTAGAATTCAGAGTAGGACAGGCAGTAGACCCTCCAAACAGCGCCCCCTTGGAGACCGTCGGCGTAATATCTAAGAATAAACCTAAACCCTATACCCTATAAAGCCTAGACGTTACTAAAGCAAGACTAAGCATCCCTGAAACCCAACCCAGAAACCCAAGACCTAAAAGCAAGCTTGTCTGGGACCCTGGACCTCCGAAATATGTGACGTAATGGCCTTCTGAGGGGGTTTGGGGCTTAGGGGGGTTTAGGGCTTAGTATTTGGGGTTTTTGGTTTAGGGGCTTATGGTCTGTGGCCATCATCTCAACTACTTGTGGGGTCCCTGAAGCTCCAAGCCACCCCAAGCCAAACACCCATACCCCAAATCATGCAAAGCCAAGAAGCTACGTGGATACGTAGACAGATGCCACGTGCGAACGGCTTCATGAGCCTGAGTTTTTCTGGTACTTAATACAGGGGCCTAAATGATTACAAAGTACAAATAGCTTGTAAAAGTGTATTTGAGGTAGCCGATGCCAGAACAATGAAGGAATCTAAAACCATAACACTCATTGAAGTTATTCAGGCCCCTACCGTAATTGTTTTTTGTGGAGGTCTAAAACATGGGGCCCCTTGTAGGAGTCCAATGAAAAAAACGACTAAAGCGTATTGGGGTCTATATCGGGGCTCCAAAGGTAAGGATAAGCGCGAAGGGGCCAGAAGCCCAGCAGAACGCATGAGAGCTTCAAAACGCAAAGTGAAATGTGTAGTATATACATGGTGTACGAACTTAGGGCTTGAGCATTGGTTCGAGCGAGGTGCATCAGTGCTTCGTATTTTGTAGCCTAAATCGCTGCTACAATCTGCACATGGATGTTGTATCTTGAAGATTCCTTAGATTACCAGGCTGTAACAAATACCCCATGCAGCTCGGGGAGACGCAATAGTACTGCTGGGGTAATATTCTGTCGGTGCTTCTCAAAAATTAGGGGTCTTCAGTAATACCAAGATACAGTTCGGATCTTGCTTACAAGCACGTACATGCCAGGATATGGGTAGTTGTCAAAATTATGGTCCCTTTTCGGGTACCCTAAATATTAGGTGCCGTATTATAATAGGGATCCAAAAAGGGACCAGAATTTTGACAACCACCCATATACCCCCATATTAAAACCTATATAACCCCTATATAACCCATTATAGTAGTTTCCATTTTCTTTTCCATCATCCCTATACAACCTCAATATACCCTATAATCCCCATATATCATTCGGAGAAGCCTCCAGTCGACTTCATAGTGTGGACCCGAAACCCAAAACCGTAGTTAGCGGCCCTCAATCCCATAAACCCCAGAGGGTCCAAGGACTCAATAATTAGGTACTTGGGTTTTGGGTAATAGTAATTATAGTACAGGTTTTGGGTAAGTATATGACTATTAGGTACTTGGACCCTTAGGGAACTCTGCGGGATGTGAACCCCCAACCCCCAAATACGAAACCTCAAACCTTAAATGCCCTAGATCCTTAACCAAACCTCAATCCGTAGGGTCGGAGTATAGAAGCAACATAGTTTTGGCTCAACTGGGGTGCTATGGAGCTAATCCGGGCTCAAGATCCTTGGACCCTTATCCTGCGGATTCAAGTCTTTAAAGAATGCCTACCTTGGGCCCAAGTGCACATGGTTAGGGTTTCAGGTTTAGGGTTGGGGCAATTGGATTCCTAGGGTTAGGGAAGCACTAATCCAAATCCCTTGCCCAATATAAACCAGAATCCATTTCATGTTCCACCCTTTTCGTCCATGTAGTTGTGTGCTGACATTCAACGAAGAACCCGAAACACTACACCCTAAATGCTGGTATACCCCTAGTTAACCCTCATACCTCCTCTCAAGATTGCCCTGCTAGAAGTTTGAACCCTAAACCCCTAAACCCTAAACCCTGAACCCTAAACCCTGAACCCTAAACCCTAAACCCTAAACCCCTAAACTCTAAAAACCCGTCGCCAAACCAAGCCACCACTGGGTAATGTGACTTCGCTCAGTGAGTCGCTGGTCGGCTTGGCAAATCCTCAGCCAGGTAGTTGCTGGGGGGACTGTTCTTAGGGTTGCAGGGGTTGAGGGGCTTAGGGGTTTAGGGGCTTGGGGGTTGAGGGTCCAGGGGTTCCAGGGGTTAACGGGTTTTAGGGTTTAGGGGTTTTAGGGTTTTAGGGGTTGAGGGTTTAAGGTTTTTAGGGGTTGAGGGGTTTAGGGTGTAAAGTCGCCCTTAAGTAGATGGAATATGTGAGATATGGGGATCTTATCATCATGTACCCCAAACCCATATTCTATCTACTTAAGGGGGAGTACAGGGGTTCAGGGGCTTAGGGTTTAGGGGTTTAGGGTTTTAGGGTTTAGGGCGTAGGGTGACCGTATCAGAAATAACAACAGGCACAATTGGTGCTGAACATAAGCATACCAGTATAACGTCAACATTGCCAAATACTGTTGAGTGAGAACTTTTAGCCCGTGACAACAAGGTTTCCAGAAATGATCCTAGCAACATGACAGCAAAAGCCACAGTAACCTACAATAGAATCCTTCATTACTTCGGGAATACCCCACCATCAACGCATAATCCTAACACGAAACTACAATCTCTTGAGCTCTGAGCTACATCCTAAAAACTCAAAGCCTAAACGCTAGATGCCGCAGCCCTGAACTCGTTTTGAAACCCTAGCCTCCTAATTGTACACTCCTAGAATCTAAACGCCCCTAGACCCCCAGAACGCTAACCCGTCTGAAGTATCCCTCCTTGCGGAAACCTCAACCACTAGATTCTAGAAAACCTAAACTCCAAACCCAAATTCCCAAAGCCCAAGATACCAGACCCTGTTTTTTCCATACACCTTTCAAGCGGCCTGTAAGTGGACCCCCTAACATTAAGAACTCCTTAAGGAAGGTGGTTCAAGGTTCGTACCTAGTATTAATTCATGTTTTTTTGCTTGGAACCACTCGCCTTAAGGACATGGTGACCTTAAATCCTAATCCCTGCACCCCAATCCCTATACCCGGAACCCCCTAAACCCTAAACCCTCAACCCCCTAAACCCTCAAACCCCCCAAAACCCTAAAACTGAAGCAACCCTTAGATTCATTTTCCATTATCCCTATATAACCCCAATATACTATAGCAGTTTCCATTTTTATTCTCCGTTATCCCTGTACCACCCTAAACCCTAAACAGTAGTTTCCTTTTTACTTTCCATTATCCCTATACAACCCTTAACCCTAAACAGTAGTTTCCTTTTTACTTTCCATTATCCCTATACAACCCTAAACCCTAAACAGTAGTTTCCTTTTTACTTTCCATTATCCCTATACAACCCTTAACCCTAAACAGTAGTTTCCTTTTTACTTTCCATTATCCCTATACAACCCTAAACCCCAAACAGTAGTTTCCATTTTACTTTCCATTATCCCTATCCAACCCTAAACCCTAAGCAGTAATTTCCTTTTATTTTCCGTTATCCCTATACAACCCTAAACCCTAAACAGTAGTTTCCATTTTTTAAATTATCCCTATATAACCTTAAACCCTAGACCCTAAACAGTAGTTTCCTTTTTACTTTCCATGATCCCTAGTGCGGCCAACAGCACTGGCTCTGCAGCTGCTCCGAGTCCTTCGGCTTGCCGCGGACCTGGGCATCGGGGGGAGAATGGAAGATAAAATATTAGGGTTTTGGGGCATAGCGTTTAGGGGTTAAGGGTTTAGGGTCCAGGGTTGAGGGCTTTGGGTTGAGGGTTTAGGGCTTAGGGTTTAGGATTTAGGGGTTAAGAGTTTAGGTTTAGGGTGTAAAGTTTAGGGTGCTATAGGGATAATGGAAAAAATCAAACGAAAACGACTATTTAGGGTTTAGGGACCCCGGAATGTAAAGGCTGGGGCTATTTTAGGGTTTAGGGTTGGAAGGTTTTAGGCTTAAGGAATTTGGGTTTTAGGGTTTAGGGTCTATAAGGGTCTAAGGTTCAGGGTTTAGGGGCATAGAGTTTAGGTTTTAGGGTTTCCTCTACCAGGACCTTCCTGGTACCCTTACATCGGGTAATACCGTATGGTCCCTGGTAGCGGGTCTTTAGAGTACAGTAGAGGGTAGATGTAAGGTCAAGGGAGAAAGGAAAATCAAGAGGACAAGACGATGAAGAAAGAAATGGACGCAGGGTTTATATCATATATACATATATGTAGCCATAGTGTGTAGAGGCCAAAAAAAGCCCCAAATATTTTGAAACAGTTTTGTTGGATATGATACTGGACTTAGAACGAGGTGATCCGTGATAATTTTGCTAACCACTGAGGGCTACTGTCATCACATTTTCACTTGTTCATCCCCACAGGCTTCAGGATCCAATGGGCTACAGGGGCTACATAGGGTTTAGGCTTTAGGGTTTTTTTTGGGGGGATATGTAGGGAAACCTACAGATGTTGTGGGCCTACAGGGGCTATATAGGGTTTAGGCTTTAGGGGTATATGGGATCTGTAGGGAAATTTACAGATATATAGGCTATGTATGCCTTCGGGTTTCTGTAATTAAGGGGCCGCTTGTGAGTGGCTGCCACAATGGGGCTTATAATCTATTTGGGAGCTATACGCAAGGGCTACCTGCTTGTGGAAACCAGAAAAACTGTCTGAAGCAGTCCTCAGGTAGTCCTGCAAGTACAGAACTCAGAGATTGGGAGAGAGAGAGAGAGAGTGGAAACGTAGGTTCCTCACACACTGGCGGTAACAGCAAAAGCAAGCAATTCACTTTATGTAGTGAGCAAAGGTAGAGACAACCAAAGCGAATCGTAAAGGCAATCACCTATCCCTATGCAAATAAACAGCCCTAAACCTGACGTTGCATTACATATTCCCAAATATATATATATGTATAGGTATATAAACATATATATATATATAAGCAGGAGGTTATCAGTATGGGCAAGGGATAAAAAGGGAACCTTGTGACTGGGCATTGAGGTCCGAAGCTGAGCCTCGGGCTTCTTTCATCGCTGCCTGTACGCAGCTGGGGGTTTCAAGAATGAGGGGTACCTTTCGGGGGCCTCTATATAAAGGCGTATAATATCTTGGGGTCTATATTGGGGTTCCGCTATCTTAGAAGTCCCCGAACTCAAAACATCAAGAGTTCTGAGTCTGTTCGCGGCTTACCGTTAAGTGTGCAAGGCGGCTGACATTCCAGAATTTGGTCAAGCCTCCAGCCAGATGGGGGGGACCCTATTCATTGGAATGACATCCTTCTTATTGTAGGGTAATGTGACGTAGGAGGATTGTGAAATTGTACGGTTTGTTTATTAGCCCCACAACAGCGCCTATGTTATCTGGGCTTCAGCGAACAGCAACCCCTTACTAATCAACTGTTTTCTAATCTGCTTTTCAAAGGTAGCAGTAGACGCAGCCGAAACCAGGAACTACACGAACGAGAGAGTACAGAAACACGTACCTAAGGCTTGGCAAGCAATTGCAAACAGAACTATTCCACGACAATCTTTCACAAAGCACTAAACTCCTAAATATCTTCATGTCCTTATGATTCCAAAGTGTTGCTACCCCTCGCACGCCCAATCCTGCGAAGGCGTGATGTTCAGGTTCAGAACTAATTAGGGTTTGCCGTTAAAAAAATTAGGAACACAGACAGAAAAATGAATCTTACACCACCTCAAATCCCCCATGTGCTGCAGTTCTGTGGGTACGAGGTATATGTAGGGCGGTGCAAGATTTCCCCATCCAGGGCCTCAGGTTGAAGGATTAGTTAGTGGCCTTTGGGCACGGGGATATATTATCATATTAGGGTTTATATTGGGGTTATATGGGGATAATGGAAAAGAAAATGGAAACTACTATAATGGGTTACATAGGCTTTAGGGTGTAGGGTTTAGGGACTCGAGATTTGGGACAGGGCCAAGACAATCAGAATGTAGTCACTTTGATCTACAGTGCACAACACAGTTTGTAACCCCGCTGTGTTGCTTGGCATCAACTGCTGATCCCAAAAGGGGGGGAAGTTTATATAGGGACTCGTATTATAACTGGAACCCCAATGCAGGGACCCGCATTACAATGAATTTAGGGAAAGTCCCCACACATCTACCTTACCTCTGGGGCTGTGAAGTCTTCCCAGTAGCTTGCATGATCCACACACCTTGTGTAGATGGCGAAATTTGGGTGCTGACCCCACATGAACAGTCTATAGAAAGGGTCATATCAAGGACTCTATTTAACTATATGACGTTTTTACCCAACTGCTAATGAGTGGGGGCAGTACGCCAGGCTACTGAAATCTCACAAACCCTAACCACAAACCCTTAACCCTATATAACCCATGAAGATAGTTCCCATGTTCTTTTCCGTTATCCCCATAAAACCCCAATATAACCCCAAATATGATAATTTAGGATGATGGGGCCTCAAGACAGTCAAACCACCTGTCCCCGCCCCAACAGCCTATACCCTAAGATTCCAAGTACGCAAGTACTAGATGAGCTACAGTCTAAACTCCTAGTATCCCCCTTCATAAGCCCTATAGTATCCCCTTTACGAGTTTAGACAACAACTCAGATAAGTTTGCCCAAATGGATTCCAGTATAGGTGCTTTGGGCCCCAAATTAATTATGATCTACTATCTAGATTCCCTAAACCCTAAACCTTGAACCCTAAACCTGGAAACCCTAAACCATGAATCCTAAACCATAAAGCCTAAATCCTAAACCCTAAACTCTAAATATTCGGACCCATACGGAAAGGGCTGTTTAGATGCCTTCATCAGCTCGTGCGTGCGGTCGTCGGAGACGCCCTGAGTAAGGAACTCGGCGTCATCGTCAATGTCCTTCGTGCTTGAGAGCGTTAGGTGACTGATGCATCATGGACTTGCAGTTTAACCCCAAACCCTAGATACTTGCAACTCAGTTGAAGAAGCTGCTAGCCTTAGCTTTACATGGGGCGGCCTTCAGCTCTACTGCTTGTGCTAGCCCAAGCATGATGGGAAACAGGAAACGGAATGATAGAACGGAGGGAGCGGGAGGGTGGGCGTTGAGCATTTTTGCGGGGGGACAAAGGAGAATGAACCATGGGTTCCCTACCACCCCCCCATACTACCCCCTAAAGTTCCCCCTAAACCTTAAACCCTAAGTAGGCCTAAATATGCCTATCGATAACCTCAAGAGGGGTGGTAGAAAGGCACCAAATTCTCTTCATTTCCAAGCCCCAGGCCGAAGGCTCTACGAGTGTATAACAGTTTAGGATGAAGTTCAGGGCATATCTCTCCTCTGACTACCTTCTGCCATGTGCCTGAAAATCATTCCTCTTGAAGGTATTAAGAAAACCCAAAATACTAAACCATGAACCCGAAACCCTAGAACCTAAAAACCTGAACCCTAAACCCTACAACCCAGAAGGGTCTAGGCAACTCTACATCCCAAACCTTACAAAGCCAAAACCCTAAAACTTAGACCATGAACCCCGAGGAGGATCCAGGCAAAGACCACATGGAGGGTTTAGGGTTTAGGGGGACCCCACCATAGAGGTCAAAATGCTCTACTCCTTGTATTCCAGACCCTAAACCCTAAACCCTGAAGCCGGACAGGGGATCCTCATTTTTGGGAAGAAACTCCTCATGCCACCATGTAAACCCAATTTCCATTTGATATTTGATGTTCTTTCCATGTGATTCTCCATTCTTGGGGTTCTACATCCCCCCCTAAACCCTGAGCCCTACATAAACCCTAAGCCTAAGCGGGCCTAAGCTCAATAATATGGTCCCATAGCGAGGTAAATGTTGGGAAGCTCCCGCCTAAACCCTATAAGCCCCATAGTGCAGTATTTTTTTTTCGGAAGCTCCCACCTATACCTTAACCCCTAAACCATAAGCCCCATGTTGGGGTACTAACCCTCCCATATTCTGGAACATACGCTCAGGGCCCAGCAAGAACCTGCATCTGGTGGGCCACCTGCAGACATCTGGGAATGACTTGTGAGCATAGGGTTGGGGTTTGGGGTTTGGGGTTTAGGATTTAGGGTTTAGGGGTTAGGATTTAGAGCTTAGGGGTTAGGCTTTATAGGGTTTAGGGTCGAGGGTTTGGGGTTTAGGATGTAGGGTTTGGGATTTAGCGTTATAGGGTTTGGTTCAGGGTTTAGGCTTCATAGGGTTCAGGGCTTAAACTTTAAAGGGTTCCCCAGAGCTACGGACATATCAGCCATGACGGAACAATACACCCCCAGCCCCTACAACAGAAGAACTTGCGGGTCTTAATTCCCAAATAGCTGTACATATGGGCACGCTGGCTTCATAGGGGTTATTGGATTTAGGGTTGGTTTCTGGATTATGTGGTTGTTTTTTATGACTGAGTCTTGGTGCTTACATACGGCACCCTTCGACACATGGGGATATGCTGGGTCCTTCAGAGGCTTACTGCGGTCTCTCCTGACAACTTGGTACGGAGCCCTTTTGAGGAACTTGGGCTGCTTAAGAAGCTGTAGAATTCAGGGGGACAATCCTCTCGCCGGTTGTTAGTTCCGAGAAAAAGAATGATAGTATATGATATTATAAAAACTCTTATGTCATCATTGGAAGGGAGCTACTATAGGCTTCCGTTCCTGCATTCATGAGATCAACAAGAAGGTTCTGAATCCCAAAGCAGAGCTTAGTTCCAATAACCCGAATAACCCTAACTACCTTATTAACCCTAATAACCCTAATAACCTTATTAACCCTAATAACCCTTCTAACCTTATTGCGCCTAATAACCCTAATAACCCTATTAACCCTAACAACCCTAAACCCTAGACC
>CAJNIZ010025914.1:12220-24998 GCA_905231905.1 Symbiodinium pilosum | reverse complement strand
AGAACTTTTGTCAGCTGCTCATATGTGCTGAGGCCTCACCAGTAGCAGTGGGCATGCACAAAGCCCTTCTTTTCTGGCCCTAAACCCTAAAGCCTAAAGCCTAAACCCTAAACTCAATCCGCTGCAGGACGGCTTTTGCAATCCCATCTCAACGTGTGTTGCCGGGCGCAGCATCGATGGGCATTGCCGCGGGGCAAAGGCGTGCAACAGCCGGGGGGCCCAAGAGATGTGGTAGGTTCCCTAAATAGGGGGACCCCAATATAGACCCCAAAATACTGTAGTCCGTCTTCTGGGGACATCTAAAAGGTTCTACTAATTTGGATCCCTATAATCCCCTACAGAACCCCAGTTTCCATTTCATTTTCCATGTTCTTGTCCATTTGATTTTCCATTATAAGTAGCTTCCATTCATTTATGTAGGAAATATTCACTGTAGCTCACATGTATCGCGATGCTTACCCCCATGCACATGCCTACTAAGCCGAGGTCACAAAGACTGCGGCACCGACCGCGGCATGTTCTGCACAAACTGGGACCGCTCGGGCTTTAGGATTTTGAGTTTAGGATTTTGAGTTTAGGATTTCGAGTTTAGGATCTCCAGTTTAGGGTTTAGGGTTGGGATGTTGAAGCGCCCAAAGACTGTGGTCTTAGGCTTTGGATACCAAATCTCACCATGTTTTGGTACCCTTCTTAGCTGGGTGTTTGGAAGATTTGGGGCCTGCCAGCCCTGCCGGGCCCCATGATCGCACACCCAAGACCCGATGAACTCCCCGTATAGTCCCCCGTGAGTAAGTAGAATATGGCTTCGGGTATAGAATAACAAGATCCCCATATACCCCATATTCTATCTACTTAATAAGGGGGACTAAGCCCTAAATCCGATATTCTATCTGCTCAAGGAGGATTATACCCTACGCCCTGAACCCATATTCTATCTACTTAAGGGGGACTATACCCTAAACCCTGAACCCGAACCCCCATATTCTATCTACTTAAGGGGGGCTACAGTGGTTAGTATAAGTAACCTTTGGCATCCTTGCACCTAGGTTACACGCCTAATAATTACAAGCCTTGCAGCTCAACCCCGATTTGCCCTGTGAAGCTGGACAGCTATAGATTAAGCCACAAGGTCAAGCCCTAACCTAGTGGGTCTTAGTAGGGAATAAGGGAGTAGAATCCCTAGATAATTCCTGTATGATGTATTCCCTTGTTCCCTACTAAGAACCAGTAAGTTAACCCTAAGCTCGACTCTGCAGGCCCTAAAGTGTAGGGCTTCCAATGGCTCATTTCCCTCAACTCTGAACTCCTAAGCCCTGAAGCCCAAACTCTACACTCCTTAAGTCCTCAACCCTGAACCCCCCTAAAGGAGACTTGCAACGCTCGCTCCCCTGAGATCTGCGGCCCGCGACCGATTCATCGATCTTGGGCTGAAATTCTGTTACATGTAGAAAGCTGTAGGAATTTAGGTTTTGGGTTCTGCGGTTTAAGATTTTTGGATTTAGGGTTTGACCTGGGATTAAAGGCCTTAGGTATTGAAACCCATATTAGAGGCTCCCTACCACCTCCCCCTCAGGCCCTAAGATCTCTAAGTGCAGGCCTTCCTGATATGGTAGTTTCCCAAGATAGGGGATCCCAAGATAGGGGACCCCGAAATATCATGATGCTTTTTATGAGTACCCCCCCCAAAAAAAACATGAGAGTTCCCCTATTGTAGGGAACGGCCATATGGAGTTTCCCTTAGGGCTATAAACGCTAAACCGTAAGCCGCGCCTTGTGCATTGAGAGCAACGTTTTCGCGGCAGGATTTAAGTATTGGAGTCTGGAGGTTGGGGACTCAGGGCTTAGGGTTTAGGATGTAGAGTCTATGATTCAGGGTTTAGGGATTAAAGGTTTATAGGCTTCAACGGTTGGGGTGAGGCGTTTAGGCTTCAGGGGTTTGGGCTTGAGAGGTTCAGACTTGAGTTTCGAGCCATGTTTCGTGGCGTTATCTCTACTACTCTGTGATGTGGACGCTAAAGGGGGTTTCTGAGTACCCCCCCAAACAAGTAGAGTATTCTAAATAATACGGCGTCCACCAATGAAATCCTTAAGCCCTAATCCTTAAACCCCTTCCTAAACCCTAAACAGAATCCCTAAAGCCTAGACCCTAATCCCTAAACCCTAACTACTGCACCAGGTGAGGGAGTCTGTCTGCCGGTTGAGCACTGCCGCTGCGCGAAAAGGACATGTTGTTTTTGTTTTACTATTTTTTGTGTGGGGGGGGAGGGGGGGGGGGTGGGTTCCGAAATCACATCATAGGATTTCAGGGTTTAGTTTTAAGGTTCGGGGCTTAGAGTCCAGGATTCTATAGGTAAGTATATGTAAGGTTTTGTGGGTTTTTTGATGTATAGAGTAATTTGGGGATCATAGAGGGATTGTATAGGGCTTAGCGCGGGGGATCAGACCTTGCAAAATGATCCCCACTGACATGCCGGTCAGTTTGCTGACTGGGGGGGTTTAGTATAGGGAATAGAGGAATAGATTATTTAGGGAGTATCTAGGGATTATCAATTATCTTTCCATCCCTACTTAGAACCAATCAGTTCAGAGGATGATTGAAGGGTTCCATTTGTTGACATGCCAGCGTGTTGTAGCGAATGAGGAATGGGCTATATTGGAGGTTACATAGGGATTATATGGCCATCATATAGGGGCTTTACATGGACTACAAAAGAGTTCCTCCATTCACGATTGACAATAGCTTGATCCTTTCCAGGGTCAGGATACAAGTTGTTCACCTCACACGTAGCCCGACAAGCACCCCACAAGCTGTCCCAAAGGGCCCATGAAGCTATACATAGTATACAACTGCGCCCCAAGGTAGGTAGATAAGATGCCCCGTGGGCCCAAAATATATACCCTAAACCCTACATGGTCGGAAGCGCATGGCAAGCGTAAAAAACCCTACATGATAAGCCTATATGAGCCTTTTGAGTGTTAGCAAAGGCAACTACGGCTTCCATGTGCCCTTGCGCGGGGAGTGTCCACCATGGTCGGCGCACAACGGCACCAAAGGCTCACGAACTTCAGGGCTTAGGTTTTAGGATTTACGTTTCTGGGTTTATGGTTTACATTAAAGGGCTTGGGCTTAACGTTTAGGGTCAGTAGGCAATGCCGGAATGGAGGAATGGATCCCGGTGGTAACAGGATAGGGTTTAACACATTACAATATCCATTTTAGAGGCAAAACGGGTCACTAATATTAGTTTCCATATATCTTGCTACAGTCCCTAACCCCTCGGAGTCAGTAGTAGTAGTAGTAGTAGTAGTAGTAGGAGGAGGCAAAGGAGGAGGAGGAGCAGCAGCAGCAGCAGCAGCAGTAGTATCATGTCCCGCCAAAGATCACCAAAGCCTACGTACTCCTATCGTTCACATCCTTGCGTGCATCAAATGAAAAGAGGCATTGAGAATTTGTGCGTGAGGATGCTTTAGGCTGGGAGGGCTTTAGTGTTTTTTGGGCGTTCAGTTTTTGAAGGTTTCAGGGCTTCGGGTCTAGGCCTTTCAGGTTCATAGGGCCAACCCTAAAGCCTACAACCACGAGTTTGGGCTGAGGGAAGTGGAGGGCTTTGGGAATTAGGTTTGGCAATTCGCCCTTCAAGTGTCAGAGCCCAGCAGCGTGACACATGCCCATGACAACATCACCCTTTTGTCCTGAAGAGGTGCAAGTGGGGGTTTCCCAAAATTAGGGGTACCCTTTTTGGGGTCCCCTATAATAAGGATTATAGTATTTTGGGGTGTATATTGATGTTCCCCTATTTTGGGAAACTGTCAAGTACAATATCCGGAACCCTGGGCTTAATTTTTTGAACCACTACCCCTGAACTCTTGAGCATGTGGAAACAGGTCTGCTAGAAAAAGAAACCTTGCGCCCATGAGTGGTTCCCCTAAACCCTAAACCCTGCTCAAGCTCTTTCCAGGTGGTCTCCTGGAGGTTCGAGAGGTTCTGAAGCTCAACGGCAGCTAGGCAGCAGGAATTGCAAGGTCAGATCCCTGGATGCCTCCAAAGGAGGGGGGTATCTAGGGGATAGGGATTTGGGTAAGCCCCTGGGATATCTAATTTCCCTGATTGCTTTAACGGGGGACCCTGTATATTAATATTTTTCAAAGGGTTTTAGGGGCCAACCCAGGGATGTAGGGTTTAGGGTTTAGGGGATGACAGAACTTTTGATGGTGATTAGGGTTTAGATTTGGGGACCTAGCGGTTCCAACAGTAAGACGCTCAGTATCAGCAGGTTTGCGGAAAGCAGCTTGACTACTGGAGGTTCTCCCTGAAAATTTCATGTAGCAGCTGTATTCTACCATGTACTATGCCCCAAGTCGCGTACATCGGTTTCCAAAGAGTTCCCCATGTGGTACAAATGGGCGAGGCACAGGCGACGCCTAGCAGCCATCTGGCATTAGGGTGGGAGGTCTGTTGTCATCTGTGGGTCCTCTCGACCCTTAATTATAATACAGATTGTCTCAACAGCTTACCATATGAGGAAGGGCGTCTGCTTGTATTCTTTGGTATATGTAGAGTTCTCCCGAGGCATATGGCAGAGTGCGCGTGTAAACACTGAGTGTCTTCTTGGGGAGCCTAAGCCTGCGTCCTGTTCCGGACCAAATTTCTTCCGTGTTGTTCTCATCGTGCTGTTGTGTTTTCGGGACGACAAGATTTGAGGAATGTTTTATATAGAGAAATGATGCAGAATGGCTTGATTTGCAGCCCTGGACTTGTTGTAATTTGGTCAGCATGACTGCTTACAAGCCGCGGCGAGCCACCTAGGAGCCTAACAACAGGGAATTTTCAAATTTCTCCGGTGGAGCCTTTAGCAGGTAACCCCCATTATCCCTTCGTGGTTCCTATGTTCCCCATGTTGAGCAGTGCCGAAAGGCTCATTGGGCCGAAGGATGTGGAGGCTTACTTGGCTGATCGTTTGGCTTAGTAACTCTGTACACCCCATAGGTATTGAGAGCCTTTGGGGAAGTTGGGCTTGCCTTGAGAAGTACCAACTTCTTGGACTTGTGTAGGGCTCGACGAGAGCCTCTCCCTCGAGATCTCCAAGTTATGAGCTCTGATACCCAATAGTTGTAGGTATGCAAAGATACGGGGGCAAAAGGATAGCAGGAAGAGGAGGCAGCACTTGAAGTTTGAAGTTCAGGACCTTACGGCCTCTAATTATCCCGGCCCTTAGCACGCAACACCCAAACCTACAAAACGTAATCCCCGAACGCTGAAAACTTCGACCCCAAGCCCTGAGCCTTAGACCTTGAAGCACAAACTCTGTGAAACCGTAAGCCCCCAAGCCGAAAGCCAAAACTCTATCAACCCTAACCCCCAAACTCTAAACCCTACACCCCAAAGCCCGGTGAAAATCTAAGCCCCAAACAAGGTACCTTGCAGCTGGCCTCCTTCCACCAAGCGGTCAACTCGTGGGGCTCTCTCCGCTCTCACCAGGACGTCGTACGGTTCAGGGTTTTAAGGGTTAGGGCTGAAGGCTTAGGGGATTGGGTTGAGTAGGGTTTAGTTTAGGGTTCAGGTGCTATAGGGCTTAGGGCTTAGAGTTTCAAGATTCAGTGCTCCGGGTTGTTGGGTTACGTTAGGCAGTAGGTTGGAGGGCTTCGGTTTCAGCTGCTAGGGCTTAGGGTTCAGAGTTTGGGGCCATGGTTGTCGAAGCGCTTTATTTGCGGTATTATCAGCTTGAAATTCCTACAATCTCCTCATGCTGGCCATGTGTCCTAACAGCGTCTAAGCTAACTGTCTATAGAGCTGGGAGAGAGGGAGAGAGAGAGAGCGAGAGAGATGAGGATGCCTAGCTAGTGTCAAGTTGTCGGTGAATGCTGAATCCTCAATGTACACTACTCCACCTCCTGGGGAAGACGGATCGGACTCGTGTGCGCAGGCTAGGGGCCTAGCCCCAGCGAGGCCTTTGGGCTTCGCATAGCCTATAGAAGAAGAAGAAGAAGAAGGAGAGAGAGAGAGAGAGAACCTTAATCTTCCATGACCCATGACTATTCTGATATATATATATGTATACATCTAATGCACCTAGGCTTCTTATAGACAATTATAGGCTTACAGGCCCAAGTCTTAGGATCTAGGGCTTAGGGCTAAGAGTTCAGGGCATCGGGAACAGTCTGAATTTAACGTTGCCCTAGAATGCCTTAAGGGTCCAAGGACCCCAAAAATATGGTTTCAGGGCCCAACTACTATAATATTAGTGGCATTTGGGCCCTAACACCCTATTATTTGGGTCCTTGAACCCTTCTATAGTCCCCCTAATATCCCTCTATATCCCCCTATAGGCCCCTTTAAAGGGACCCTATTATGGCTGGGGAAGAGCAAAGCGCAGGAGCGGGACTTTTTCCTGAGCCAGCTCCACGACTACGCCTCGAACAAGACCGACCGGGACGATGCGGAGCAACTTTTCAGCTCTTGGAGGGGATTAGGGAATAGGGTTTAGGGTTCAGGGTTTAGGGTTTTAGGGGTTTAGGGTTTTAGGTTCAGGGTTTTAGGGTTTAGGGTTTTAGGGGTTAAGGCTTCAGGGTTTTTTTCGTGGTGTAGGGTTTAGTGTTTAGGGTTTTTGGGGTTTAGGTTTTAGGATTCAGGGTTAAGAGCTTGCGCTGTGTAGGGTTTAGTTTTTGTTTTAGGGTTTTCGAGGTTTAGGGCTCAGGGTTGAGGGCTTTCGTTGTGTAGGGTTTAGGGTTTAGGGTTTTCGGGGAAGAAGTATAAGGGTCTATTGCATGGATCAAAGATTCAGATCTGCCCTAATAGAAATGCCCACCCAAACATGTCAAGGAATTCTGCCCAATTTCTCTCTTTACAAAGGACACTTGGCTGCCTGGCAGCCCCCAGGAAACCCTCGTTGAACGTTTCAGGCTTTAGGGTATTTCGGGTTCAGGGATGAAACCCTCCTTGAACACTGCGTTGCTAAGCCTTCAACCATAATCCTGAATCTTCAACCTCAAACCGCTCATTGATCATTCAGCTTATAGTACACCTAAAGGGCACCCTAACTGCGCTCAACCCTAAAGCCTGAAGCCCCAAGCCTTTGAGCCCTACGCACGGAAGGTATATTGGCATCTACGAGGCGATGGGCGGCAAGCTGGTGCAGAAAAGGAAGGCAGGCGCTGAGTAGCTCGAAGGCTTATATTCCCCCTTATGTAGATGGAACATGCCACTGCCCAATATCATAACAAGACCCCATATACCCAATATTCTATCTACTTCAGGGGGACTATATACGCAGTTTGGTAGGGTTGCTGTTTAAGGCCCAGGGTTTGGGCCTTAGGCTTGGGGTTTAAAGGCCTAGCGCATAAGGTTTTGAATTCAGGCAATCTGATCCACAAGAGGGTTCGTACGGAAGAAAGCCTTCGTAAAGGTTTCTGGCGGCCTAAAAACCTAAACCCTAGCCTAGCTACTTCTTTTAGACCAGGGCTTCGGGGATGAAGAGGTTAAAAGTGTTGCGCGCGTGTGGGGCCTACAAACATGGAAGACACTCAAGGAGCCCATGGCGGGTTGTCTCACGCAGTTTCACTTCGAAACGGCTTCTGCTGAGAACGTCTTTTGGGTTGGGCTCTTATGGCATCTACTCGACATGTCTCGCGGAGGCTTCAGCCGCCCTGGAGTTTCCAAAGGCTATGGGAACGTTTGGTTTCGTGAAGAAAGCAACAGCAGGTTGGCGCATACAAGGGAGAGGCCACCCTGTAGTCGTGGTATAGTAGTAATACAATAGGACCCTATCATAACCCCGCTACCCCTTAATTATAGGCACTATTACAGGGTGGGGGGTCCTCGTCAGGGAGAGGTGTTTGGCTATCTCACCAGCCAAGCGCAACCAAGACAGGAACCGGAACCAGAGCGGCTGTGCTGGCCTTTTCTAAACCAGTGAGGGGTGAGGCGGGGGAGGGAATGAGACATGGATAATAATGCTAGTGACAATATTGATAATCGTAATTGTAGTCAGAATAACTCTAATCCCTAAACCCTAAACGTAATAATAGTCGTACTACTAAAACGGAAGTTCCCATATTGTTAGCGGTCTAGATCTTGCCGTTCTGAGTTTCAGTTTCTCAGGTCAAGTGGGGCAAAGCGTGAGAAGCTCAATTACCAATGCTCACTTCTGAAAATGGGGGGTGGGGTGCTTGGGAATCTAGGGTTGTATGAGCCATTGTCTTAACTCCTAGTATCCCCCTCAATAATCCCTATAGTGGTCCCCTAGATAATCCCCTATAGAACCCCCTTTAAGGAGTTTAGACTATGGCTCATATGTATATTTCGCATGGGGTCGTAGGGGTCCATCTTACAGGCTGTAAGGGATTAGAGTCTGCTTTGGATGATCTTTTGACTTAGTAAGTCTACCGACTATCCCTAATTACCCCTGTTCTAAGTCCACTAACCCCAAATTACGAGGTAGACTTACTGAGGCAAGAGATCCTCCAAGTAGGGGTGAGTTTTTTGAAGCCCTAAACCCTAAACCCTGAACTTCGCTAGACTTCGGATAGTGGAGAAATGGCCCCATAAAAAAAAAAAAAAAAAACCAACCCTACACCCCTAATCCCTAAACCCTACACCCTAAACCCTACACCCCTAATCCCTAAGCCCTCAACCCTAATTCCTAATCCCTAAGCCTACACCCCTAATCCCTAAACCCTACACCCTAAACCCTAGGCCCTAATCCCTACACCCTCAACCCTAAACCATAAGCCCTAAACCCTAAATCCTAATCCCTAGACCATACACCCCTAATCCCTTAGACCCTACACCCCTAATCCCTAACGCCTAAACCCTTTCAATGCAGGCCAGCAGGGCTGCTTTCCGGCCGCGTATCTCATGACGCCGCAGGACGGCGGAGTAGTGGCAAAGGGGAGGCTTCCGGCAAGGTTCGGTGAGGGAAAAGGGGTTTAGGGTGTAGGATTAGGTTTAGGGTTTAGGATTTAGGGTTTAGGGCTTCGGATTCGGGGTTTAGGGTTAGGGTTAGGATTAAGTGCTGTTGAGAGCAAGGATTTAAAGAATATAGGGTCTCGGTGATGACACATTTGGGTGCTTGGGGAGCAGCTGCAGACGCCATGCGTTCAATCTTTCCAGGCTTGGACTTCGCCTGCAGGAAACTGAACCTCTGGTTAGGGTGGATTTAAGGAGTTTTCATGTGGGTAGTTTGCCCCATGCAAGCTTCATATAGCCTCAGTATACCTTCCATCCTGGCCCTCCCCGTCTAAGCCTTCGTCTAAGCCGTGAACCTCCTAATTCCTAAATCTCAACGTTACCTTGTCTCAGGCTTGGCAAGTGCTGTACTTGGACCCCAAGCCCTGAACGCCAAAAACCCTGAATCTCGACATTGCCTTGTCTCAGGTTTGCCAATTCCTGTACTTTGACACTAACCCCTAAACTGTATAGACCCTGAATCTCAACAGTGCCTTGTCTTAGGCTTTGGAGTTACTGTAATTTGGCCAGTTCACGCGTATACGAGGGTGCGCACGCTGAGTAGCTTCCACCTGAAAAGGGTAGCTCCCAAGTCTAAAGGCAACAAAGGGTAGGTACATAGAGGACTGCAATATTGATTTGCAGGGGCGATAGAACAATCGTACTTTTCAGGGACGTCAGAACAGTACCTTCAACTTGATTGGGTTAAACAAGCGTTTCCCGAGCTACACAGCATGTGCGATAACTTTACAATCCATTGGCATTTGCGGTCTGCATTGGGGTGCTGCAAGGTTTACATTCCCTATTGGGTTCAATTTAGTATAGCAGCACTTAAGAACCAAGTGTGGTCGACTTTGGCCACATTCATTCTTGTTTTTTCTCAGCAAGCCTTAGAATTTGTTTCTGTGGAAACCCTAAACCCTAAACCCTAAACCAGGTTCTATGGAGTAGTGAATTTTGGGCTATCACCCTAAGCCTGCAATACTTCAACAGTACCCGCACTTTGGTATCCCCAACACCTGTTGTAAGGTCACACATTCTCTAAGGTTTAGGGTTTGAGGCTTGGGGTTGATTAGGGTTTAGGGTTTAGGATTTAGGGTTTAGGGTTTAACCCTATTTTTTTGGTTGTTGGTAGGGAATGGGAGGCTGGGTCCTTGCCCCTAAAGAGCCCCGCCCCCAAACAGTGTAGCAGTTCCATTTTCTTGTGCATTTCTTCAGACTGGATTCCTTACAAGCAACCAGCAGGTCTTGCTTCGCATTCGCTTGCACATAGACTGTGATTTCCTGTGATGCCCATGAGACCACCAACCATGTGTAACTAGGGTTTCTAGCCTTACTTTAATTGGATCTAGGGCCCACCCAAATCCAGAAACATTCGATCCCATCCAGCCGCAAGCGTCTGAAAGGCTCTCCCACTAATCAGGCGGCTCAAAAGTGAGATGAAGGTTGTTGGGTCAAAGGATCCCTATTGTAGATTCCACTGTGTCCCTAAACCCTTAAACCCTAAACCCTAAGCCCTATGTCGTGGCTTGTTTCCTATCCCACCTTCCTTTGCCTCACCTTTTTAGCCATCTGAACCCAGTTGATAGCAGGATTCCCTCCAGCAGCAGCCGCAGCAAGGGCAATCGCAGCCCCAGCAGCAGCTGGGCTGAGGGTTTAGGGTTGAGGTGCTTCAGTAATTGCTTTAGGTAGGGCCAAAACAAGTTATGACTTAGGTAACTTCTTCTCAGCTCTTCAAATTGTTATTACAGATAACACTAGTTGTCTGTACCATATTTATCCACGTATTTATAGTGAGATTTTGTGGTGGGCTGATGGTTTCACTTTTCAGTAACCCCCAAACCCTAAACCCCAAACCCCAAATCCAAAACCAAGCCCCAAATCCAAAACTCTAAACCCCGAACCCAAAACCCCACACCTTAAACCTCAAACACTTAACCCAAAACCCCCAAAACCCCAAACCCTAAACCCTGGGGTTCAGTGGTTCATGGTTTCAGGAGTGGAATGTGCTTTTAAGTGTTGCAGGCTTGGCTTGTTGAGCTCGTGGGGAGGTAGATTTAGTGTTTGAAGGGCTTTAAGGGTATAGCCTGTAATAGTGGTATAATAGGAATATATTCGGACCCTTATATGATCCTTATATTATCCCTTATAGTTACTATTGCAGGGTGGGGGGTCCACCTACGGTATAGGGCTTAGGGTTTAGTAGGGTTCACTTTTTGTTTTTTTTTGTTTTTGGCTTACCATGGAATATCACATAGGCCCTTTTAAAGTTTAAAGGAGCCATCCGGGAGATTTCATGTAGGTTTGGGGGTAAGCAGTAACCCGCCGAGCCCACACACCCAAACAACCCTTTGCTGCACTGTTCAAGCGGGGCCTTCGCACAAGGTGAAAGCCCCTAAGCCCTTAACCCACTTGACTCTCTACGGCGCGGTAGAAGCGCTTCGCTGACCTCCTGGGTGTGGACCCGCACTTCATGAGGGCGCCCACCGATGCCTTGTGCAAGACCATGCCTTAGGGCAGGGAGAACTGTCTTCTTGTTGGCGCAACGGGCCTGAAGAAGACTAGCATCCTGAAACTCCTGCGTGTCCATCTTCGTTGCGCGTCAGGAGCACGCGGCGCTGAGAGCTAAAGTTTACGAGCTCAATCAGGCGCATCACCCCGCGTTGGTAGTGCTTTGGTGGCGGTGATATTGCAGCAGCTGTAGGAGCAGCACTAGCAGAAGAACCGGCAGGCGCAGAACCGCCGCCCAAGGCTCTTTTCCTCACAAAGCATGATTGCGATCTCGACTCCTTGCTTGTCGCTCCAAGCTCTTCTGTCCTGTAAACATCATATATATGTATGTATATGTGACATACACATATGTATATATGTATATGGTATTCTTCTAACAACAAGGAGACCCTCCATGTAGATTTCAATACACTATAATCCTTATTGTGGGGACCCCCAAAACGGTATCCCTGACTTTGGGAACCCCCCATTTGTATATATGTCCATGGGGTTCGGTTTTCGGGTTTGCTTTGAGGCGTCTCAAGAAAGGGAGTACTCTCAGGCAGGCATCGTAAGAGTTGAGGACCCTATACGACCACCAGCTGGACGATTTCTGAAATCAACCCTAACCCCAAACCCTAAACGCCAAACCCGAAGCTCCAACCCAGGAGACAAACCCTTGAGAGTCATACAAGAGACCTCCCTAATTCAGAGGATACGAGCTGTAGTTAACTGTAGTCTTGGTACTTTCAAAAGGCGTCTTGGGCACAGATTTCAGAACTTGGAATTCTGGGGAACCTGTGTTTGATGTTAGGGTTGTTTAATATTAGGGGATTACACAGGTTGGTGTTTAGGGTTTTTGGTCCCCTGCACAAACGAGCTTCAATTTCATTTTAAATTTCTTTTCCCTTTGATTCTCCACCATTGGCGTAACATCCCTAAACCCTCTACCCTACGCCCTAAATCCCTAAACTCTCAGCCTTAAGCCCTAAGCCCTAAATGCTAATCCTAAACCCTAAGTCCTAACCCTACACCCTAAACCATAAGCCCTAGACCCTTGAAAGCCTGAAAACAGGGTCTGGGTAAGGCCACAGCAGCCTCAACAGCAGATGAATCTGGCCCATCAGTGACGCAGGCCGCGTTTTGGGGCTTAGAGATTAGGGTTAAGGGTTCAGGGTTTAGGACGTAGGATTTAGGGCTTAAGGTTTAGGGTTTAGGATGTAGGATTAAGGGCTTAGGCTTGAGGATTTAGAGTTCGGAATTTCGGATTTCGCGTTTAGAGTTGAGGGTCTAGGTTTGACAAGAGGATGTTACGTTGACACTCCCTACTGGGTTGCTGTTAAGGAA
>CAJNIZ010025903.1:69286-79519 GCA_905231905.1 Symbiodinium pilosum | reverse complement strand
GCTAGGGATTAACTAAACCCTGAAATTCAGGGTTAGTTAGGGTTTAACTAAGTCCTGATTTAAGGTTTAACTAAACCCTAATTTAGGGTTTAACTAAACTCTAATTTCGGGTTTAACTAAACCCTAATTTAGGGTTTAACTAAACCTTAACTTAGGGTTTAGCTAAACCCTAACATAAGGCTTCACTAAACCCTAATTTAAGGTTTAACTAAACCCTACTTTAGGGTTTAACTACAGCTTAATTTAGGGTTTAAGTAAACCCTAATTTAAGAATTGACTAAACCTTAATCTAGGGTTTAACTAAACCCTACTTTCGGGTCTAATTAAACCCTAATTCAGGGTTCACCTGCACCCTGACTTAAGGTTTGAGCAACTTCAATTCAGGGTTTAGTTAGAGTTTAACTAAACCCTAATTTAAGGTTTAACTACACCCTAATTTAGGGTTTAACTAAACCCTAATTCAGGGTTTAACTAAAAGCTTCATTTAAGGTTTAACTAAACCCTAATTCAGGATTTATTTAAACCCCAATTTAGGGATTAGCTAACCCCTAAACCCTAAACCGCGTGGCTCCCCTAAACCCTAAACCCTAAACCCTCAACCCTAACCTAGGATTTGCCTTGATTTCCTCTGAAACAGAATATTTGACATTGTTTATCCACATGTGGCCTTACATGTGCTCCTCTGGAATGAGGTAGCCACTCCCACTGGACCACCCGGCCCCCGAGCTGCTCCAACCTAGGGGGAGCCAAATGCTACGTGCCGTCCATGCTGGTCGTACTGAACAGGGGCCCGCTAACTTGCGCTCTGACGCTCAGATTGAGCCTCACATGCCGTGCTCCAAGCCGCGAGGCTGCACAAGCGCAGTTACACAAGCTTAGTTGGAGCCAGCGAGTTGCCAGAACTCTTTTTCTTGTCCATGCCAATCTGCGCCTTAGGCGCAAGGACAAACTCTTGCCGCTATACGCATGCGTGGCTCAAATCTCAATCTCAGCGTTCGTCACTTCTTTGCTTTGTCCTGATCCAGATCCACAAACCCCATAATTTTGGGCCATCTACTTCAAGAGTGCGAACACTATTGTCGCAGGCCTTGCCCTTCAGCACAGCCTCCAACAAGCGGAAAAGACCTCGGGGACGCTTGTGGATGTCAGTCTAGTTCCTGGTTGGAGCTCTGGCTTCAGCGAGGCTTTCGGAAAAGGCCCTCACACCGACACTTGAAAGTCCTCACCCTCTCTCGCTGGGCAATTCATCTGTCGGAATGACTTAGCATGACTTAGCATGACTTAGCCCTTACCTCCACAGCGGCTCCCTAGCCAGCACTGGAGAAATAGACGTGGCGATGCCTGCAAATCGAGATCTCAAATCAGGACAATAGGACAAATCTAGTTGCCTTGTTAAACAGGACCCAAAGGTGAGGCATTTGTGGGGCCTCATGGCATGATCTGGAAACAGCTCTCTAGTTATATCTCACGCCTGCCCATGAACGCGTAAATAAGATCATGTAGAGTTGCCATTCCGAAGAAGCATCTTCTGCGACAAAGGGGCGTTTCAGGTGTGCCAGCATCGGCGCTGCCTGGCCTTGAGCTGTGAGGAAAGCCTGCAGATACAAGCAGCAGGAGAAAACACATGGAAGCCAGCTTACGCAAACAACATGACAATTTCTTGAGGTCAGTGTAGCCGTAATCGTCTTTTACGTGCAGCGAAGGCACGACAGCACCAAGAGCCATTTGGAATTCCAGGAACCTCAATGTCTGGCGAAGTTGGCCAACTTCCGTGCATGACATGCAGCATCAGCAAAAACCCAGCAAAGGCTTTGGCAACCTGAAAAGGGTGACATTAGCTGCCATTGGTGGCAACAGCTGCTGCAAAGAAGTCAAGTCTCGCTCTAATTAAGAGTTAACTTTGCCTGGCAGGCTGTGGCTTTGCGCTGGGACTCTCCATAGCTCTCGTGGGTAGCGTGCATGAGAAGCCGAGGCACGACATCTCTTGAAAGCGCGACGAGCCCGTTTCATCAGGCTGCGACATCATGCCTGAATCACGTGTCGCTGTTGCGCTTCTGCTGGAATCAGTTGCGGCGAAATGTGTACCACACTTTTTTCTCTTCTTCCGCTGTTATTGCTTGCGTCCACGCCACCCATACGGAACGCAAGGGCAGCTTGTCGTTGTTGAAAACCTCAATGGCAAGAACAAGAATGCAGAGTTTTAGTTGCGTGTCCATACGTTGCCTGAACGCCTGACTGTGCCCCATTGACATGGGCATAGTGTGAGATGGTAGGAGCTGGCCAAGGAGCCTGTTGCATGCACGCTGGCCACTTCCTGGCGCTTCAGGTTTTCAGATAGTCTGCCAAGATTTCTCAACGCAGGTCATGTGTGCACCAAAAGCAAGGCCATGTGCATCTCCAGGAGCAGAATGCTGCTCCCCTAACTGACCAGTCATGGAAGCAGCAGTCTGGAAAATTAGCAAGGCCTAGCCAACCGCACATGTAATTATGTACTGCATGTTGACCAAAGAGTGGCTAACGGCTAGGAGTAAGCTCTTCCCAAAGCTAAATAAACCTTGCAAGCATTTCCCTGGCCATGTTCTGTTGCCCAAAGCGAGGCAGTACAAAGTAGCTTAAAACTGGCACTGCGACTGACGGGAGCAGCTTGGCTGTGTGAATCACAACACACGCAAGATATGCGTTACGTAGATGCAAGCGTGACTTTCCCTACATCGTGTCTTCAAATTGCGGTCGCTTGACTCCGCCCATCTCTGACCTCAAGGTCTCAATAGTGCCAAGGACCCTGCCATCAGAGACTGGAACTCTCCAAGGGCCTCAGATCCCGTCTATGCCTTGCCATCACCATGCAGAAAACATGTAGCTACAACTCCTGTAAGATGGCCCACCGCTCCACATGCTATTGCTGATTTTTTTTTTACATACTTGTGCTCTGCACGGTCATAGTGCACATGCGCAAATCAAGGCTTCGCATGATAGCACCTTCAACAGTTTCTGTGATAGGGCATATTGTTATATTATGACAGCGCCTTCTAGACATTGTAATTGTACACTAGTCCTGCCCGAGTGTCCAGGCTGTCCAGAAGCAAAAGGCCAAGGTGCCATGAATTTGGGTTTGCCTGGAGGCGTCTTGGAGCCACTGAACCGCTTGTACAATGCGCCCTGGCTTCGGATTCAGGAACGATGATTTGCGGCAAGCCTCACTTTCTGGCACTGTTCTCATGCCGTCAGTTGCTAGCTTCCAGGTGGCAAGCTGGAGGATGGGATCACACCGTAAAAAAACTGAACCAAGCCTTGATGCTGTCTAATGCAAACTAATGCCCCTCTTGTTGCTCTCATTCAGGTGGCGCCGATTTTCACTTGCGCCGTTAACCTGAACCGCTTGAGAACACATCTGTCGCCCTGCAGATGCGCGCAAAAGCCAGGAAAACATCATACTGTAAGCCATGCCGCGCATGCATTTTAACTAGGCATGGTAATCACACTGCATGCTCAGTGAGGGGTGCAAATAATCACCGAAGCCACACCATAGCTGCTCACGAACTCTTGTTTCAATTTTTCTTGCATGGCGGAACTAACTATCCCTGTTGCACGCCTGGGTTTCCTTCCCGGTGACTGAACGGCCCCAAGAGAGCCCATGCCAAGGAGTTTTTGAGGGCAACGCAGTAGACATTGGGGGTAGGCGGAGGGTGGAAGGGGTTATTTTGGGAGCGGGTGTATAGTATGCTTCAACTTCACAGATGATGACTAGATCTCGCCCCGCGAAGCAAGGCAAACGTGCTTGGAAGGCCAGCATGTCCGTGTGCTTCTTGTACAGGTCATCGACAGCCTCTACAGTAGAATTAAACGCAAGCAGAGATACGTCAGAAAGAGCCGTGGGATAACAATGGCTGAGGCTGCAAGCCTGCATTTCGCGCCTGATGCCTGTCTGATTAGTACGTGCCGAGAGCTGCTTGTCAGACTTTAAACGCGTATGTCTTGTTTTCCATTGGAATCTCTGGACTTCCTTTGCAGACTCTCGGAACCCAGGAGGGTGCATGATCGAAATTGGTCGCGTCTATCATCTGCAGCTTTTAAGCCATCATGTCTTGAACACTGCGGGTGAAAGGCAACGCGCTATGCCCAAATGAGTTCTGCATCTTCAACCCACCTCCACGCACAGCGCGTCAAAGTAGTCATCCACCTCCTTCTCCATTTGCCTGGCCCCGAGCAAACAAAAGAACAATGCTCCAGAAAGACGTGTCAAGAAATTATGTCTGTCTTGCTCTCGCATCCAATCCGGGGCTTCATCTGGCCTGCCCTCAGCCTCCAGTGCTTCAAGTAGAAGCGACATGGCCTGCGCAACACCCCTGGATACACTTAAGAATGCAGGAAGATGGCAACAGAACAGTCAAAACTTTAGCGCTTCAGCCACAACGTGCAATATTCAATGCTGTAAACAAATGAGAGCCAAACGCTGGCAACTAAAAGGTCCCATGCATAAAGTCCAAGTCCAGGCCCAGCACTGAATCGCTAAAACATCCAAGTAGGTGTCAGCCTGAAGTATGATCCTTTAATGAGCTAGCTAATACAGGTTTAATTTCATGGCAACCGCGTGCGCTTTGAGAACTATCAAGCGCCTCAGCCATAGATTGAGCAGCCTCGCAAGAACAAAAGCTGCACTCACTCCGATGGAGCCGCTGATGCACGGCAATGGGAAATCCCCCGTGCTTGGAGCCTACAGCTACAATTACAATCGGCATGCCTTCGCTGCTTGATCAAGAGCATCGGCTCATATATGCACCACAATATGGACTTGTTACATTAGAAATGTTGGAATGACCATTCTGAGCTCAGCTTCCGGCGCCAGACTTGAAAAAGTGGTGGTGTGCCACACCTGTGCTTGCTTCCGTGGGGCTGCAAGGTGACTCGCGCATTGGGTCAAGCAGTATCCAGCGAGACTGCGCGGAATCTAGCATTGCTTTGAGGTGCCTTGCACACACACGTCCAGGTAGCACCCGTCGTGCCACGCACGAGTCTCATTTGGACCAAGGCCCCAGCGCAGGAGAAACTCCAGAAACTCGTAACGGACCAGGGTCTTGTCGTTCACAATGGCCATCGTCCTGGGGTTTCAGCAGCATCATTATACGACAAGCACGTCATGCACGGCACATGTGAGCTTGTCTGCAAGTGCCATCTTCTAACTCTCATCAGCTTGCCAAGAAAAAATGCGGAGGATCTAGGCATCTACGCTCTCAGGTTGAATTGGTTTGACACCCGTGCATACGAAGCTTTGCCCCTGGGCGCGGTGCTTCTTCATCTCGGCGGGCGTTACCTTTGCCGCAATGAAGAAGCGATCGATGTCAGCAACCTGCGAACGGTGGCTTTGTTGGAGTTGGTCCAGCCCACCGGGGCCTACCATTTCTATCTCACCTAAGACTGTCAGCGCTCGGAGTTCAAATTTTCACTGCGCGCACACCTGCATCCCATGCATTGTATGCAATACATGCGAAAAGAACAAGGTGTTTTGAAGAAGCAATTTGCACATCTACCACCGTGGCATTGCGCGCATGCAGTCAACAAGCTGCCTTTGTGGTTGCGCCATCGCAAATGCCGCATCCAGACATAAGTTCTCCTGCCTTCAGAGGCAATGCAGTATTGACATCTGCTTCAACAACCCGAGCTGGAAGTTTTGACAAGTTGCGCAAGCGTCCCCACATCAGCACTATATGACATGAGTTCTCACCCCCTTCTCACCCCTGTGACTTGACTCATCTCGTGCCAGGAGAACGTATCTGTAGACTCAGTGGGAGGACCTTGACCGGGGCTGGGACTAGCAAAACATTTTCCTCGATGCTGGAAGAACATAAAAAATTCTGGACTTGGTTAAAAGCTTGGGGCTGGCGAGGAAGCTCCAGCCGTCCGGCACTTATTGGAGCAGCGAGGGTGGGGACTCAAAATGAAACGGCAAGGCAAGCTGAATGATTGGAAAGCATCGGTCAGCTCTGCTACTGTGTCCAGTGGTAATGAACTTGTCTTGGACGTGCGGCTACCAGCCGTGATTCGCACATGAATCTGCATGCTCTGATAGGACAGGCATTGTACCCATCTTGATCTTGCCTGCAGCTGGCTGATGCCAAAACCTGTCTCGCCAGACCTGCTTGCTGTGAAGGTTCGATTTAGATGTTCGCGGGCCAAGCGAGCATAGCCTAATCTGCAAGGCCTACATGGGAACTAATTGGAGGAACACGTGTAGCAGGAGCATGCGCTATGTGCATCAGGGGCACACATCCAGCGAAGAGACTCGTCGATAGAGGCACATCCTCATCTGACCATGTTGAAGGAGTTCGTAGCTTAAGGCAAGAATGCATGACAAAAGCGTGCAGAACATGAAGCTCAGCCATGTTGTGTGCAGGCTGCAAGACCGAGATGCACTTTGCACTAAACGAGGATGATCACAAGTAGATGAAGCGTGGATCCCTGTGCCTAAGCAGCCCCGGAAATCCAATCAAGAGCATTGAAAGCCTTTGCATATCCTTGCATTTGCTGGCATGTTCAATGCCCCCTGTGCAACATATCTGATCAGCTGCGGGGTGTCTGAAGTGGCTTTAAATGAGAAGGTCTTCTTCAATGGAGCCCACCATGAGCTGCAAGCACGCTGAGAAAAGCACAGCCAACCATAGTGTGGCTCCACGGCCTCGCATCACCAGTGGAAGAGGCAGCATCGTGGTAAGCAATCAAGCTCCTTTAAGCGTTGCAGTGTATGACTTTGTAACTCTGACCACGACCTACAGCGAACCAACGCAACGTGTTCAAACTGCGGCTAAAATGAACACCCTCCGACGTCCAAGTAATCCGACGTCCAAGTAATGCAGTAGCGTATCGTGATGTCATGTCGATTCATCTTGGATTGTACTGTATGGCAGAACTGTCCGTGGTTGATTGCAGCTAACGCCCCGAAGTTAAACATGCCAATCTGTCGGAATGTTATCGCGGGAAGCCCGGTTGATGCAAATGCAAGAGGTGGTTGGAGGGCATGGTCACCCTACGGTCTTGAGGAATCAGTCTCCAAGCGCCAACAAGCGTAGTATCGAGCTTGGGCATTCGCCAGCTCGATGCTTTCTAACGCCTCCTGCAATGTTTATTGCGACCGGGCTGTCACTTAGAAAACTAAAAGACCAACGCCCAGGACTGTACAGTCGTGTCCGATCTCTCCGAGCAATCCATCCACCTCTTTCGGTCTGTGTCGTGTTGTCAGCTTAGCGATGTCCTTGTCAGGGTCACTCCACGCTTTCTTCGCTTCATTCTCCCGTGACGTGACACGTTTTCATCGCTCCCAGCTATTGCCTTGAGTTCCTTCACAGTCCTTGTGGCTGCAACACCATTGTCCTTTTCAAGTCTCAGTACCTGCTTTCTGTCCCATATCCTCAACTCTCCCAATTCTCAAAGGCTTAGAGTGTCCTACAGCGAAGTGTGGCCAATCGTGTATTCTCCTCTCCCTTTCCGTTTGCATTTAGCACTGAGAGAGTGTCACTTTCTTCTATGGTGTATTTTCTCTTGACCCTCTCCTTTTCCATTCTTCCTTCTCCCATCTCCCAGCCCCTTCGTGCGTCTGTGATACGGACAAGTCCTGCCTTCCTGGTTCTGCAAAGCCGCGCGCGGCACTTGCTGTACCCATCTTCCTTCCCACCTGCCCGTCCTACACCCTATCACTCCGCCATCTCCGCCCCCAACCCTCACGTTTTGCAAGCTTTTGCGTTATTTGTCCTTCCAGCCACTGCTCCCCCGGATTCCCCCGGTCACCTTTCTGCAGCTTCTACTTCTGCAGTTTCACTGTGGCTTGGCCCGCAGTGCCTGCGGAGTTCCTTGGATCGGGGCTGCTGTTTCTTGGGGCGGGACGCGGCACCAAGACGGGTCCCCCCACCCGACGACGAGCACCTTCAAACCCTGCAGCCCTTATTCGTTCCGTTGGGTGAAGGCGTCATGGCTTATTTGCGCTGACCTGCCTGCCTCTCCTCCTACTCCTGCTCCCGCGCTCCTCCGCATGCTCCTCCTCCTCCTCGTCCGCTTCCTCCTCCCTTGTTCTTCTCCGCTCTCTCTCTTCTCCTCGCTGGACAATTTGAGCTTACCTGTGTCTGTCCAGGCACTTCTCTTCTGCTGGGCTTTCGGCGCCAACTTTTTCTGCTATACAGGGATATTTGTGTCTGGCCCGCATGCGGGCTCCCCACACACCGCTGACTGCCTTCTTGATGGCATCAACCTCCGAGTCTGGAACCTGCAAAGAATGCAATGACTGCACGATGATCTGAAATCCCTGCGTGGCATATCCCGAATCCTATGCTGTTATTCTGAAAACTCTTGAACGAATGCATGGCCGAGCGCGAGACAACATGGCCCAGCCGGCACCGCAGCCAGTCAACTCGAAGGGCTTCCCTGCCGGCAGGCGGATCTGATGGGAGGAACATCAGTTCCGACAAACACATGAACAGTAGAGCTTCAGAATTGCATCCTCGAATCTGACACCATGTATGTGAAAAGAATGAGATGAGGCCATGTCATTTCTGGCAAGGTGCTATTCATGTGCCGGAACTTTGCAAAAACACTGACACAGCCAGGCTTACCAATCAGCAAATCCCAGCCTGCGCAAAGACCTCGGTCAGAACTGTGAAGGTTTGACAGCATGCGCTGGCGAAACTATGAGCCAGCCCGGGTGCACTTGCTCTTTCAGGCAGCAACTATTTACTATCCATGTTGAGACATGACTCTGATCTGCCAAGTGGCGAGGACTCTTTCTTGAAGGTGGTCCAGAAGGGCGGGGAGCGCTTTTCCTGAGATCAAGGCCGCAGAAGTCTGACATCTAGCCGCCCACCATGTATCCTTTGGCTTACACCTTTCACGGCAATAAGAAAATTCCTCTATTCTGCAGGTCTGAAGGACAGAACTCTTGTTCCCCAATTCGGTAGGAATTGAGATAAAGAATGAAAGAGTTCAATTTGTTCTCCATCAGTCTGTTGTCTGATGAGAAATGGGGTACAAAACACTGAACAATTTCGATAAGGACATAGGCAAGTGCCTCGCATTGAAATAAAAGAAACAATGATCTTTCCTATAAGGATGCAATTGCTACAAACGTGAGCCTCCAGTCCCTTTGTCATCTTCAAAACAAGAACAAAGCTCCAAGTAGTCTTCAAAACAAACGGGAGAGTGCCTGCTACTGGTAGCAGCCGTCTTGTAATGCTCAATGCTAAAACAGCCATGCACAATGCCAGACTGCACTCGAAAGCACCTCTTGCTCACACACAATTTTTTTTGGACGAAAATTGAAATGAGAAAGCCATAGCTGACGTGCTCGTCACAAGCGTTACGGAGTCTCCACATTGGCTAAAACAACCAGGAAGAAAGAGCGCTTCATTCTAAATAACATACAAGAGAACTTGTCTATGTTTACAAGAAATGGTACATTTTTCCATCTTGGCAAGACACAAAGACCATGCAATGCGTTCCACAATACATGCGGAAGTCCTGTCAATCAATCCGACCCATCTTCCCCACGTGGGGAAAGGAAGGCTCCTACTTCCCGTCTGCTTCGCATTCTTGACACAGGCTGCGAAAGCTTTTAACCACATTCCAGATCTTGGATATGTCTTCGGAGCCTGCTCAAATGCAAAAAAAAGCGCCGGAAAAAGAAAAATGAAAAAATACATACACTTTTCGTGTTCAACCCCCAACATTTCAGCCCTTTCAACACCGATTTATGCTACGGCAAGGCTGTTTAGCCTGCAATTTACAGTTTTGTTGCGCGGCAGAACAGGAAAATTGCTTTTATCGGTTCAGGTGGCTACACTCCTGTTCTGTGACTCATACTGGGCTCGCTTGTGACGGTGTTGCTTGTGATCGTTTTGCTCGCAGTGTAGCACGAACTTGGCGGCTTCAGCCATGCCTTTAAGGCACCGATGCGCGCTGTGTGGCGAGAATGGTCACGATGTGCAGACTTGTCCGTTGCCTGGTGCGAAGAAGTTTGTTGCTGCGCTGAACGCGCTTGCCAAGTCTCGACAGAGCGACCGGAAGCCTTTAGAGGGCAAGACGCGTCGCTGCTGCCCTGACTCGGCGCGAAGTGCAGCCTACAGCAGCAAGCGCGCCAACAGCACACCGGAAGTCTGCTTTTGGCGTGGCGAAGGGAGGCGGAAGCCGAAGGACACTTGGCAAGGATCTAAGCAGTTGTGTCCTTATGAAAAGCATCCATGCTGGCCAAGATAA
>CAJNIZ010025903.1:41527-59579 GCA_905231905.1 Symbiodinium pilosum | reverse complement strand
CACTAAAGCGGGTCCAACATTAACAGCTACTTGCAGACTCAACGCAGCAACTCTGGTGCTCAAGAGGTTAAGTGTCTTGGCTCTAAGCTTGGGAGCGAAACAGGTGAGCGGTTCTGCGACACTGCAACATCCAGGTGCCTTGCGATGCAGGCCCGCTCATACACCGAGAGCTCTCCTCAACATGTAAATTTGGGCTGCATAAATCCCGCGTACATTTACTTTACTCGGACAATTTTTCTCGTCATCGGTTTATGGGGTTCTGGGCGATAGTTTGGATTCTTATTGTTGTTGTTGTTGTTGAGCTAATGTTGAAACGTGACTAGATTCATACGAGGGTTTGTTATACAACCCCAAGTGGAAACTTTCCCACCTAGTTCCAAGAGTTTTGAAACTCCAGTATTGTAGACGGGATTTCGCCAAGATCTTGGTTTCCCAAGCGTCGAATTAAAAACGACACTTCCAGAAGACTTGGCTCTCACGTGAAGCCTTCCGTCCAAATGTGACGCTGCACTTCCGCACCTTATGCCAGATACTGCCAATACTGTGCCGGGCGTTATTTTCTCATGCTTCATGCTCAAGAGTGCCGCGGAGTCCGCGCGATTGCGTGCCTGCCAGCCGCGCAATGTAGTTGTTTAGACGAAGTCTTTGCATGCCCTGACAGTAATATAATTGTTGAGTGAGTCGCATGTGTTTGTGGTGGAAACGGGAGGATTAATCGCGTTCAACCCTGTCCAAGCCCAAGCCCTCATAACCTTAACCCCCGAGAACGCGTGGTTCCCCGACAAAAACTACTTTGAAATTTGGATATTCTAGGGCTTGTATTATCTGAGAGTCTCCCTGTTACCGCCTCATACTCTGAATCATCATTTCAATGGGTCCCCATGACTAGAATAAAGCTCTGTCTAAATCATCTGTGTACGGGTAAATGTTGCCTCGCATGGTCCTCACTACCGCCCACAAACTTTGAATAGCATGAAGAAGGTGTTGCCGGCGATGGTACCACGTAATTGACCGCAAACGATCCATTTGCAGTACCACGCGGCAGGTAGGGTCTGCCCATCCTTCCCTCGAACTTTCAAGAGTACTTGGTCACAAGTGCAACTTCGTAAAATTACACCGCGCTTTGGGCAGGACGTATGCCATCTGGGTCATCGTTTCTGAATGTTTCCCAAAAAAATGTGGACCTGGACGAAGCAGCCCTTTTCCACGCGCTATCATCGAAAACGCTTTTCTTTACAACGCATTTGCCCTCGAGACGGCCGGTCTGAGCGGCATTGAGGGACTGAGGCTTGTCGATGCGGGATGCAAGTGTACCTTCAGGTTAACATGGACTTATATAAACCGTAGCGCCAAAGCGCACTAGCGGGATGCAAACAACACAGCCAAGCGGAGCATATCTACCAAATTACCGCGTCTTGCTGCACTCGGTCTTCGTCATTCAAAATTACAGCCCGTGCGCAACTGCGATGGTTTCCAGAACGCATCCGAAACTGCAAAGGATATTGCTTTTGAACGTTATGTTTTGTAGTTGTGGCTCTAATTAGGACTTGGACTCTTTGCTTGGGAGGTTGTTATGACTGCAGTGCAGCACGAAGAACAAAGGCTGAGCACATGTTAGCAGTAGCAAGTGGCGCAACCAGTTGCAGCACCGTGGTGGCCGCGGGAAATTCCTAAACGTGAAAAGCCCTGCCGAATTGATGCTCAACGTAGCGTAGACAAGTTGATTTCTTGGCGCAAGCACGTGGAGAATGTCCAGCAACACAACAACAAACATGTGGACGCTAAGCGTAGAAGGCACTAGCAGTCTCAACTAATGTTGTAAGGCAGAAGTGGCCAACTTGTGGCGTTGTAGCCCCCAGCACTTCACAGCAGCTTGAAGCCCCAAGAAGCTGAAGCGGGACATTTGCAGATCACGCAACTGCACCTCTACCTCCATTTGCCATTCCGTTTTGCAACTCACTCAGTCTCAGCGTCCGTTGCGCAAAGACGCTCACACAAAAAGCCCATATCCTCTGAGCGGAAAGCACGGAGAACAATGCATATATATATATACATGTATGTCATCTCGCAAGTCACTTCCCAAGTCAAGAAATGTTGCTTCAATGTCACACTGGGTGGTGGGTGAGGGCACGGCAAAGCTTGTCGAACGTGATGCCAAGGCGCAGTGAGCGAGAATGTCAAAGCAGAAGCGAGTGTTTGACGGGAAGTTTGGGCGATACGGCTGAAAGGAACGCTCTGTGAGCTTGACTCTGCAAGTTTAAAGTGTTTGTGCCCCAAGCGGCTGCAGAATCCATGTTGACCTTTACTTGCCAGCGAATTAAGAACCCCACCCCCCGCTGAAAGCTCTTTAGAGCCTCTTTGGAAATCAATGTCTTTGGTTTGGGCTACTCCGCTTAGTCGCACAGGTTTAAAAGTGGCTGGAGATAACAAGACTACGAACCTCCTGAAAGGTCCACGTTTTGGACATCAGGATGCCGAACAGAAATCTTGCAGGGACATGGACAAGGATTTTCATCTTACCGGCTTTTCAATTCTTTGGAGAACAGCATAATCTGTCCCAAAATGTACATTTTGCATTTTGACACAGAAATCTGGCCTGAGTGAAAAAAACGCACGTGCTTTTTAAAAACAAAAAGATGTTTAATAAAATCTCCTCTAGCCATGATGTAAAGGCGGACAGAGATTCTATTAAAAAACAACCATTTTTTTTTAAAAAAAACATTATAATTTTAGAAAATCGCTTTTAGACAACCCAGAATGGTCCCTGGCAAAAGCCAGGTAGGCGACGGAGCTACAAGCTGTTAGGCTTCAAGTGGCAAATTTCATTCCAGCAACTACAACCATCTAGGAGACTAACCATGTCCTGCCTGTGGGCAGCACCAGTAGGCATTTGTGCCGTCCGAGAAAGCCACTACTTTGCGATCCTAGTGCCCAGGGTTTAGGCTTCAGATTACCAAGACCCACTTGGTACCCTGAAACAGGGGAATAATCCAAATGGGGGTAATGGTGGGCATTGAGGGTATACCACGGGTCCTTGGCAATTCGGAATGAAAGGGCCGAGTACTTGGAATTTGTAATTCAGGGCTTTGGACCACAAGGGCTGGAACAGTACAGTGTTTGGTGGTGGAAACACTCTGCGTTGCAGTGTGGCAACTGTGACCCACAGGACTTTCGTCGCCTCTACCACCGCTGTAAATCATCAGCCAATTATGACCCCCCACCCCCCCGGTGGGGTTTTTAATGACATGTCGTGTGTTTGCTTGCTTCGCTTGAGGAGAATTTGCGGTAAAGCCCAGCTGTTCGCTTGATGCCAGGGCTGCGATCTGATGTTGAAAAAGGCTTGCGTTGTTTAGGATTACTGCGTTGTAGTGAATATGGCAGTCGGTTACGCGAAGGGTAGTGAGAGAATGTACACGGATTCGCATTCATCGTCCCTAACCTGCAATGTACTGCTTTTCGACTACAGTAGCAGACACAAGGGAAATACGCAGTGGGGATGCCCAAACTGCTGAAAGGAATTTTCGGGGAGCTTGAGAAAATCGGCGGTGTCCACGTCACTTACTTCTCGCACGCGTCGGGCCAAGGGTTATGGACAAACTGTTGAGGACTCACGTGCTTTGCACTCCCAACTCCCAACGCTTTCTTGTTCCGGAACTCGGCTGTGTCGAGCATCTGAAGTGGGCCTATGTGCATTCACCACACTGCTTTTGCCATCCTCCGAGGCGTCTGAGCAATTGACCTTCAGATGCCAGGGTCGACCCACCGGGCCTCCAACAAGAGCATGAACCCCGCAAGGGCCCGAAACTCATCACACGTCTCTTTGCCAGAAAGGTGGGGTAGTGGCCCAACCAGTCAAACTGCCGGAGTTTGTTAAAGGCATCTCGCGCATCACTCATGGAGTCAGGGCTACGTGATGCTACGTGTAACCCGCGTGCCACCGCTGTCCTCACTCCATGGCGCCAGAGCGGGGATCCTCTCGACTTCCACCGGGCAGAACCTCCATGCAAGCCCAACAGATTAACTGCTTCTGGGGACCTGGACCAGGCGGGCACCATAGTCTGACGACCCTTGGAGCAGCTCCTCTGAAGGCTGCCTCCATAGAGGTGGCCAGGAAGATCGCCATGATCCCCAGCTTTGTCAACTAACTGTGGCCTCCAGCTGAGGCGGGGCATCAAGCCGCCCAACACTCGCCCAAGTATTGTTAAGTGCCGAGATCGCCTTATACGCTCCTCAGTACGAGCTCGCCATCTTCGGGCCATCCTTTGAGCGCTGCATCGCATCGACTCACGACCACCCCACCAACTCCTAACATCCGCCACAACGGCGGCAGCTTTATCAGTGGAAGTAATCCACCTGTCCTCTTGAGCTCGTGCATCTTGTTCCTGGCCTAGCGCCCACGTGGCGAGCGTCCAAGGTTTTCAAGGCCGGGGCCATGATGTCTCCCGGGCCCGGATGGTCCGTAACCAGCCGGGCACTCGCGCAGTTCGGCATACCTGAACCTCCGGCCATATAAGTTTAGGAGACGGCGATGATGACCTCAATACAGTGCCGCCACTTCGAGGCTTGCCAGACCCCACAAGTGGTAGGTGTCAGCCATTGGTGGGCGTCGCCACCATACTTCTGCATGCGGTGCACCATGCGGTGGAAGCAGACTTGAAGGCGCCGACCAGCTCCAGGATGCGGAATGAAAGGCCTTGGGGTGCAAGCAGGCTGTTTGTTTGCCAGGTGTCCCCAAATCTCTTCTGGCCCCCGCTGGAGAATTCGAAGCCGATTTCTCCTCACCCGCCGAGTTGGGCACATGCCTCGGGCGCCGACCCGCGTCAAACCATCTCAGCCGCATCAGCTCGAAGCAAGGTGTCCGTGGGCTCCTCAAGCAAACGGTAACGGCGATCCCCACCAGCGGCCAGTGCCTGAAATCCGTGCCTTTGATCTTCACTCGGCTTGGCCCTCCACCTGACCGCCCGTCAGGATCTGGGTGGAAGTCCTGATTGGGGGTGAAGATAAATAATTCAGCCAGATTGTGTCATCAGAGTAGTGCACAGCGGCCCGTGTGCCAGGAACCAACTGGGACAACGACAACGCATACTCGTCTTCTGGTCAAGCTGGATGGCCGAGCTTCCTGCAATGATTGCCTTTCTCGCAACAACAGGACGGCGAACCAGACGGTTGTGATCAGCCCCACTCGCACTGAAAAGCCTCCAAGCCTGCCGATCCAAACCTCGTGATAAGTACACTCACAAACACAGAGATTTTGGAAGATGTCTGATCGATGGTCAACCCCTTGGGCTTAGACCCCGCTTCCAACTTCCCAGATACTAGCAGCAAGCGCCACCAGCAGGGTTTCCCATTTCATCCTATCCGGAGCTTTTGCTTGAACAATCCACAGACACCAAGGTTCAGCACTCAGATCTTCACTTGCACGCCCTTACATGTTGCCGAGCATCGTTGTGGGAGCCCATACTCCACCGGCTCTGAACGTGGCAGTGGGGACGGAGAGGTCCTTTTTGCACTGCTTCATCTGCAACTTTCACTCAACCACTGTGCGGCTTAGAAATGTAGCTTTCATGGACATCTTGCAGATGATTGGCTGAGCGCAGATCCTTTCTGTAAGTCCCGTATAGGGTGCTATATATATATATACTGTATGAGCAGGAAAGAATGTTAGAATGCCTTACCTTGTTACACGAAATCATGTGGAGCTACAGCCACATGCAGCTGTTTTGCATCTTACGGTAGCATCAGAAAACACACGCAACATCAAGCTCGCTAGATAGCACCAAGGAGGATCTCTTGCAAAACATCACGAGCCTTCTGTCTGATTCAGCATCACTGGCGATGCGCTCCGCCACAGCCTGACTTCATTTGAGGATAATTATCGCGAAATGTCGTGAAGTTACGCAAAGGTCTGCTGCGACCAGCCTCCGTAGACAAGGATGCGAAGGACAGGTTCACCTGGCTTTGAGGCCAGCTCCTCTATCATTCCTACTCAGTTTGCGAAGAAACAGAAGGTGGGACTTCACTGAGCAGCAGGGCGTATGCAGGAAGGATTCTGCACCACAGTCTGAGCATTGTGAGCATGGAGCTTTGCAGCACAAATGCCTGCTTGCGCTGCCGGATAGCTCGCTCCTGCACACGACCCATGCTCACATAACACGTGTCTCCAGTCTATGCACCTGAGACTGTTGACAGGGATTTAAAAAAAACAGAGATGCTTCAGCCGAAAGCGAGGCCAGCTGACAAGGCGAGGAGGGAACATTTCCCAACTTCTTAGTCCTCCACCGCGCGTGCTGCAGCATGGCGCCAGCCTTCTCCGATGCTCACAGGGGTGTTCGAACCTCGGCTTGCATGATCGCAAGCATCTGAAATATGCTGTTGCGGCGGCTGTCAAGTGATACTTGGGGGCTGCAGTGTCAAAAGAACCTCTTTCTCCAGCCATAACCACGCATTGCTTTTGACTCTTGACGTGTGCTTGGAAGATCTTGGAAGGCATTGATCTCCATGAAGCGGGGCACATCCCAAAAATGCACATTGCCTTTTTGTTGATGCTGTTGGTTTTCGTGTATCTACCGGCTGGCGACAAATGATGCCGAATGGGCCACTGCAATGAAATCCTCACGTCCTGTGCTCACAGGCATTCCTGGGGTATCTCAGGCTATAGCCCGAGTATCTTAACTAACAAAACAGCAAGAACCTCAAAAAGACTACGCTGCATCCCTCACGCATCATCACTGATTGCAGATGCATGGGCGGTCAGGGCATGAAGCCGTTGCTTGGAAGACTCGGCATTAGTCTGGTGTGGGGTGTTGTACGAGGCCTTTAACAAGGGCTCTCGACTCAAATCCTGTCTCCAAGGCAGCTCAGACGCGGGTTCGTGCCCATCGCGTGGATGGAGCACGGGATAAGGTGCCTTTGAACATGCAGGCGATCTGCCGATGAAGTGCCCATGAACTTCCCAGAGAATGCTGAGCTGGAGGTTCGCCAAGGTGCTGTAGGCTTCGTGAGGATCTAGCTTCGGGCCTTGGCTAGACATGTTTCGAGATACGAGCCGGATAGAGATCTCCCAAGAAGCCGCAATCGCGATCTGTGCCCTGGACTTCCCAAAGCCCTGCAGTGCATAGCACGCTGCTGCTGCTGAGACAACGTGCGTCAGGTGTGCTGATTGAACATGTCAAAGCTCGAAATCTGAAAGCGCCCTGCGCCTACGCAACAGCATTTGTCATCTCTTCAGCAAAGTTGTCCACTCTTAACGCATGGACGCGTTGGATCAAAGTGCGCCTTAGACACATCCGGAGCCATTGATGCAGTCAAGCAGCTTGACGTTGTCGAGCGGGTTATCAGGGTCTCCTTAATCAGTTGATCATGAATTGGCAGGCAAGCAACGCAAGTGCAGTCTTTACCACTAAATATCTAAACCCATTCCTTCCGCAGACCCCAAACAGCGCAGGACCGCTGGAGCACGTAACCCTCCAAGCCAGAGCACGATGTCAGACCAAATGTGAGGACACACTACCCAAAAGCGTGAATTCAAGGCAAAATGCAAGGACCTGATTGAGAATCGCGAGAATTGCCATTTCAGCAAAAGCGCTGACAGTACTGCACTTTGCAACCAGTGCGCGCGCAGGAATGGCGGGGGCGTGATTTTGGACAAAATGTGACGGAGGGAGCTGTGCGCTGGCGTGGCGTGACCGTACCTCAACAATTTTTACTTCTCTTTGTTCGCTAAGGTTCACTAAGGAGCTTGGTGGACTTCCTCTTCCCTTCCCCCCCCCCCCACCCCGCAGCTAAGGATTGTTGGCTTCGCTTGGCGATCCTTGAGGGGCCCGTGGGTGTCTTCACTCGCTGGCTCTACCTCACTGCGGCAGACAACCCCCCTCTTTGTGAAATCACTTTTGCTGGGCTGCCTTGGTGTTGAGCGCGTGCATCCAAACCAAGTTCTGGTTGGGTGGCTACAGCACACCCGTGCGTCCACCCAAGCTCATGTGCTGATTTCTATTTGCAGCCGCACCTACGTTGTGTTGGGTGGGTACGCCCTGCCACTTTTTTGGGGTGTGCTCGCCCACATTGACCTTTCTTGAGTAGATGCACCCACGGTCTTTTCCTGGGTCGGCGTGTTCAGGAAAAGAGGGTGTGCGCGTGCACCCGCTCAACACAAGGTGGGTAATGTGTCTAAGTGCTTGTGTGGAAGCACAGCACAGACGAAGGCGCCCGAACGCCAAAAATCTGGTGGCAGGATTTGGGGGGCAATCACTGAATTCGGCTATGGAGCTTGGGGTTTTGCATGGGAGCGGCAACGATGGAATTTGCCCAAGGCCCGAACCATGCACGTGGTAGAATTACGGAATGAGCATGCTGGTGCTTTCTGCGGCAGCGACTGGCGGGATTTCGGGAAGGTTCTCCCGAAAGAAAGACATGGGTGTTGATGGATTAAGCCCGCAGCAGTGGCAGATTTCGCCCGAAGGCAAGTCGTGCGGCGATGTTGTTAGGCCAGATTTTGGTTGTGACAAGCCCGTACTCCTCGAAACCACTCTGAATCATTCTGAGAAAAACAGTCTGGATTAGGATTGCCCTTGAAGCTTCCCGAGCCTTCCACGCGTGAGCTGCCAAACATCTAGCCATGCAACACAGGCTGAATTACAGACACACCGGCTTGCCGGTCATGAGTTTTGAGCAGCAGTTGGAGTAGTGAAATGCGCTGCCAGCAAGTCGTGGCCATAGCCCTGCACCAGAAGCCTGCCCCACTCAGATTGTACCTACGAGAATCACTAGGCCCCACCTTTTGCATTGACTGAAACCTGAAGCCCTGCGTCTGGCGAATCTGGGGTCTCCAGTCGCAAAGATGCAGCCGACTCCCCTTCCAGGCTTAGATGTGAGGATGGGAAGTTTGAGGCAGTCTAGTGTTGCTGTCAGCCGGAGAGCAAAACAAAGTTCACTTAGCAATGCACCTAAGGTGGCAACATGTGGCAGACTTCTACCAGCTGCGACGCTAGATCCATGCAATACTGTAGCAAAAAGGATGTCTACTCGAGATATCAACACCACAGCTTCAAAGGTCAACTCCCATAACATAAGTTGCGAGCGCAGGCAAGTCGGGAAAACTGGCGACTCACAACTCTGCCTCCCTCAAAATGATTTTGGACAGTCTAAAACTACCACCAGTAGCCTTCATCATGGAGCTGTACGGGTTTGTCATATGCAACTGATCTGTGGCTTGCATTAAAACCACTACCGGCTCATATCTGAATTGGGGAAAGGCCGCGGGTTTAAGAAAGCTTTTCCACCCACTCTAACTGAAGAAAAATGTCATTGAAAAGCTGCCTCGTACCAGGCGACGAACTGTTGGCAGCTCTGCACTCTGACTTGTGCGGAGGGTTGCACCTGCTTGAACAGTCAGTTCTGTTCATGGGCTGCTTGCATTCCCTCTTTCCACACATGTCGGTAGGACAGGCTGAAGTCAACTGGCTCATAGTATTGCCTTACGCATTGCCGCAGAGCAACACTTTCACTTTCGTTGGTGGACAATGGGCACCCCTTTCGTGCTTGGAACTGTTTGCGCTAGGCAAAGAATTACACTCAAGTATGCTCGTATCCCAACAGCATGCCTAGTGTGCCCTTCAGCCATTGGCCTGGGTGAGGAAGTGGTTGCAGTCCCGCGTTTGACTTCAAACGTGCCCTGCAATGGCGCAACTTGGGCATATGACATGAAAAGGTCTCTTTTTATTTGTGCCTCCCCCAGAAGGACACCCCTTGCACGTGTATAGAATTGTGTGTGTGCATATGTATGCACGAATATCATCATATATGCAGTACAGGCATGTGGTATTGTGTGTATAGATATACTCATTCAAGTACATGTACGCGCCACACATGCTTGCTTCCTTGGCCACCCTGACCTCGTTTGTTCTGGCAGGTTTGGATCTTTATCCTGTAGGGTCTGCAACCATAGGTCGGTACTTCCTTGAAGTTGCCAGACCTAATGTTGGACCGTGCCGGGTAGACAGTATTGACTGGTCTGCAATGAGTACGGAGCGGCTTGAGTCCTTCCCCACCCACTAACACTTACACTTACATAGTTAAATGAAAGTTTTGTTGAAACACCCCACCCGTTAGAAGCACTTGCATGCATGGCTTCCTTCAGCCCACTGAAATTATTTTTATTATCTGAACCGAAACGGCACCATTTTCATCCGCGCATTCGACCACAAATTCGGAACAACAAGCTACAAAATTGACCATAACCACACACAGAAAAAGAAAGCTCCGGGCCACAGACTACAAAACAGTCCACAACAAGCACACGCAGCAAATACCACCAACTACAAAACACGGGGGCAACACGTAAAACACGATTTTCGGGCCACGAGCTAGAGAATACGACCACGCAAAAGAAAACAAACACATTGCCTGAAGGCCATGTCTCTGGGAAGTATGGGCAACTGTGAATCGTTGCCCGCTCAGTTGCGTCATGGTTCATGAACAAACTATCCAGGATCGGCTCAAGGCATGTATGTCATGATTGCGGGAACTTAATCAAAGTAATCATGCCACCTACAATGTTGATTCATGGGCTGATCTGGAATAATTGTGGCAGGAGCATTTCCATCTGGCTTTGTGTGGACCCCTTGTCGGACTGCACATAAGTCCGGCGGCCCCACAATATCCTGCACTTAAGCATAAGTACGTGGCTGAGACCCAAACACTGATGACCATTGCGAATGACCAGACAGCTCCAGAGCATATCGAGGGCACTACATTTTTCCAAGAACACTCCAAGAGGACCTGGATGTCAAGAACGCTCCGAGAAGACAACTTGCAAAAATCTTGTGATGTCCATAGTCGCAAAGATTGCGATCTTGAGAATCCAAAATCATCACTAGAATCAGGGATCGCGACCTCAAAGCACACGGGAGACGACCATCGCCCAGACAGCGAATGAGACAGACAGCAAACAAAATGTCATTAGAGGAACGAAAATCGAACGTAGTTAACTGGCAAAGAACTGGAAAAGGGTCAAGGCAAAAAAGGTAAAAGAAACTGGCAAGTTGACGGAAAAGGCAAAAGCAAAGGCAACTGGAAAGGCAAAGCTGGAAAAGGGAAAGCAAAGTCTGGCAAAGAAACTGCGTAGGCACGCGGATGTGAGAGCAAACAGATTCCTCTGCCCTGAACGTACAAACTGGGCAGTGCAAGCACCGCTTGTATAATCCCTTCCCCCTAATATTAAACGACGTCCCCCCCTCCACCCCACCACCGTAATGTTAAATTCTTCGGGGCCTAAAAAAATATCTTATCTTAGGTGGGGAGGGTGTATCTATTATTTTATTTAAAGAATTAGATAGGGCTGCCTTAAAAGACATTTTACGCTCCATGGGAAGTCAATATTTCCTGAATTAAATCAATTAATCAACAATATCAATTTATGTCTGAACCTTCAGTCATTTGAGATCATTTGATGACTTAATCACTTGACCAGTTAATTGATAATTTGAGAACCCCCCCAATTCATTATTAGGCGACCCCTTTTAAAGTAGTCTTGCCCTTTTAAAAGTGCTCTTCCAGTCCAGATCTTTGGGCCCCTGAATTGAATATTTAAGATTAGTAACCAGGGGGGTGTAATAATACGGGGAACGGATTGTCAAAGTCCCGCGTACCTAATATGTGCGACTAATCGCGTCGAATCAGTTCGAACACCAAAGTACGCAATGCTGTACTCCCGGTACCTGCGCTCATGGGAACCCGAGCGTGCTAAAATCTCCATTCAGGGAAGGTCCACCCACTGCCTTCGCGGCAGAGCATCTTTTCCACTGGGCGGGAGTGGCCCTGCCAGGGTTGAGATCAAGTTGGTAGCCAGCTGAACGTGCAGGACTTACAAAAACCACGCTCTGAACATTCAGGTTTCACTTTGCTGTATTAGTCTGTGACAAAGAGTATATACATTGGAGAGGTGCGCTTCGTGAAGTGTAAACCTCCGGCTCTCGGAAAAGCCTTGTTCCGTTGCGAAGTCCTCTAAGCGCAGAAGAGTGAACACTGGGCCTTGTAAGGCAAACATGCAGCAGTCGCTTTGTTACATTACAGGTACTCACACAGACAGCCGTGCCAGTGAAAATGATGGCCCCTCTTACATTGTCTCCCGCGTGGGCATCGCTTGAAACCCTTCAAATCCGTGCAGAGGTGCGTATCCCTTGGATCTGCGTGGTGCCTAGCTCAAGCTTTTGCTGTTTGGGTGGCCGGCTGGACTTCTTGTAACCGGCTGAATCAGTGAAATCAGCTGAAATTGCTGCCGCGATCTGGAATTTACCTTTCAATCATCCTTGTCTAGGACAGCTGAGAGCGTTCTGCATTCCCCATTTGCCAAGCTCTTTCTTTGTCTGATTCTTCCTCTACAGCTTCTCATGCTTACGCTACAGGCAGTTGACGCGTTGAATCCAGGGTATCATTCTTGGAAAGAAGCTGTCTCCAGCTCATCGCGTAGCACCCGTGACTACTTGTAATCTGTTCAGACTCATGTTCGCGTTTGCGTAGCATCTGATGGCAAGCATTCATCCTCGTCTTGGCGGCACTCCTTTGTTACCTTGCAAATGAAATGCAAAGTGGCTGCCAAAATCTAGCTAAGCTTTGATGGTCATTTTACAGCGTGACACTCTGCCGATCTTGGGGAAGAGTTGCGCAGGTCATGACAGCTCTGGCGAATGCACCCTCCAACACTGAATCCAATAAGATGCTGTTAATGACTCTTTGCCTGTTTTGAAGGCATAACACGATGACTACGTAAGTTGCATTTCTATGTTGCAGGCATGTTGCCGTGGTGATTGTGACTGCAAAGTTGAATACTGCTATACGACAGAGAGGGCCTTGAGGTCCGAGTCGTGGCCCCGGCCCATGGCTGGGCGAACAGCCGTGCATCAAAGCGAAGCGAAGAAAGCGAGGCAACGCCGAAACTTCCAAACATTTAGCGACTTCTAAGAATGTCCTTCAAACAATTACTTTCGGTTTAACGGAAGCACCACAGAGGATACCACGTGCCACCACATGCTCCCACAGCGTGGCTTTTTGGTTGCTGATAGGCGCTCACAGCAGCTGGATTTGCGGTGGCTACCTGAAGAAAGAAAGGTCTTCTGAAAGTCATGCACGTGCGGGTGAGACATCTTGAGCCCGATCGCAGGAAAATGAGCTTCACAAGACAATGGTCAAACTAATTTTCCAATGGCTACTAGACTGAATCGAAAGCTGTCGCAACCTCGCGCTCAGAAAAGCTTATCAGCACTTGATGCTGTGAGGTAATGTTTCCGCAGAGGCACTGGCTCAACACACCAGTGGAACGTGCATGGTTGAAAGAGATGCCGTACACAAGCATTTCCCATGTGCATGAGCAGGGGAACGTTCAGTATGCTACTTGGCATCTGCGGGATTCTGCAGACTTGGATGGTCTCATAACATAACATCACTGGCAGGCATCTTCGTGTGTTCATGCCGCGTTCTTCGCTTTCCGTCTGATTGCAATCCTACGAAAGAAGTAGTGAGCATGTGAGATCATGTTCTATTTGGTAGCAACTGTGGGCTTCTTGAGGTAGCAGCCTACGCTCCACAGCTCTGAGCTGGCAACGGCAAGTGAACAGTGCTCCTTGCCCTTAGGCCAGCACTGTGCAGCACGGTGCACAGCTGCAACTAGAGACTGCATTTTGACCTGTGCTCATGCCAGCTTCTCTGACTTTGGCTTGACGAACCCCTTTCAAAAGGCCCCCGCATATGACCAACCCCCCGACAGCAGAAAAGGTTCAGGAGTGCTTGTACAAGAATGAACCTAAAACTTCAGCTGGGAGAACCAAGTTTTCCCCCACAGCACGCAGGCTCGGGTGCTTAATGTGAAACCTGGCATATGCGACATCTGGCCTGCAAGCTAGTGGAGAGACACTGGAGTATGCCAACGAACTCACCATATAATCAGGGTTAGCAGTAAACAAAATGGAACCATCTCTTGAACTGCCGCAATCCATGGAGGTTTGCTGCAGACGGGTCTTCTGTGACACGTCTATCGGATATCGTGAAACTCCTGCACTTGGTGCGGCCACTCACTGGGCCAGTTACATGCAGAAATCTTTCTCTGACAGCAGAGACACTGCTCAACATCTGCACACCGAACTTAGACAGTCTGGACGACAGTTTGTTAGCTTGCGGAGTGATCACATTAGCAGCACGACCGGCAACAACCTCAACAGGCAAAACCAGCCAAAAAAGGCAAAAGCAATGGTACATGCCTGAGTCTTTGCACAACCCCATCTCAACGCGAAGCTTCTCATGCGTCATGCTAGTTCGACTGCAGAAGTCGTAGGGCTGAGCTTTGGCTATTTGCCGTTGTTACGCTCTGACTCACATCTCTTCGCGGAATCGCAACAAGCCCATTTGCAATGGCGGCATGTCTGTTTGCAGGTTCGAGTCAGCGTCGAAGCTGCAATGCACAAAATGTCGATTCTACTGATTCTACAGTATAGGTGATTGCACAAGCAAACATGCGGAACCTGGGAAAGCCTGCACTCGCTTGCTGCAGCCGCACTCCGCGCGAACTCTCCAATGCCTTCTTACCATCCATGCGCCTGAACAAGCCTCTACACTGAGCAATCCCAACCTTGCCAATCCAAGTTTTCAAACGCCGAGATGCGTTAGAAGAAGTCGAATTTGGCATGCGATCTTCTTGTCTCAGTTTGCTGGGGATGCGGTGCCTTGGCCTGCAAAGTCATGTGAACACTCACGTATCTACAAAGTCATGTATCTGAAATTGTGGCCCACGAGGGCCCACGCCATGCTCAGGCTGGGAATGCTTCTTGCATCCGCATATGCTAAACCGAAAAATTCTACGCTGTAAGCTGTACATCAACAAACCTTGGATAGTAGAGACAAAAGCATCCAGAAGTTTGAAACTTCCTTTCAGCATCGCTTGGCGGCACTTGGCCTCACATCGCTGAATCTCCACAATGCTCCGAAGATCTCTCCTGAAGAGTCTCCACTTGCCCTGTTCATATCAATTAGAAGCGATTGTCGAGCCATGGGACCTTTTGGACTGAAAGCTTCTAGAAATGTTGACAGCCTCAGCACACCCAGGTTCGTGGCGAATGTCTCCCCCAGAAATGGACGATGCAAACATCTGGTTCGTTGCTGCTGACTACAGCTCCTTCTCCATCCCGCTTCAACATGAAGAGATCCGCAAAAGAGTATGACCCATTCAAGAACGATGAGGCAACATAAAACTGACACTGGGCTCGACGCAACAGGCTCATGCTGCTTCACCCTGTCACAAGATGTCATCCTAAGTCTTGGCTGAGCTGCTGCAAGTTATCAATTTGCTTCGTCACGATGAAGAACTGTGGAGCGTTCCACTCATCAAGCATCTGGAGCTTGAAGCCTCCTGTAGAAAAACACGTCAGGCCACTAGCAGCACAAACCGCATAGGCCAATGCCTGTCTCGCTGATAAGCTAATTGCTTCGTTTAAATAGCCTCAGAGTCCGTAGGCCAGAATCCTGATAGCATGTCTGAGGTTTCGTGCTGTGTGGCAGAAGCTGCAAGACGAAGTTCTTGCGTGGCGCAGCATGGCTAATGGGAAGCTCTGCCTCCTCCGCCGCCTCCGCCTCCCAGACATGTGATGTGACCACGCCCATCTTTTGGAAGTACATCATGCAATTGCACACTGACAGCGGCTGCGCTTGGAGGGGCGGAGGCACGGAGACACACAGACACAGAGCAACTTCCCTAAACCTTAGACCCGCCTCCCAGCAGACCGCCTCCTTGTGCCTCCTGCTTGTTTACTTGCTTTGCCTTGGACATGCAGTGGTTTGCCTCCAAATGGTAGGAGGTTTCGGGGTCAGTGCTTTTCACCTTGTTTCCAGAAATCACTGCCGCACGCTGCGTACACTTCTTCTGTTTTCATCGGGGTTATAAGGTGGAAAGTCAAAGCTCAATTTGCCGCAGGCTCCGGAATCTCAGGAACTACCTTCCAGAATCCAGGTGCCTTGAGAGTATTCTTGGTCCGAGCAGCCACCACATTGCCAGCAGCAGCACCCGCAGCACCTTGTTTGTGCTTTCGCATGCTGAAAGCGATGCTAAGTGATGGCGTCTTGGCAAATGGCCACTGGATGGCGTGTTCATGTGGCAGCAGACGTTTCTATTAAAGCAGGGAGCCATACGCTTCGTGGTTACTTCAGGCAACTGATGCTTGCTTGAGCCGGCGAACCTCCAAGCAAGCCTGCCATCTTGCAGTTCATATTGCACAGCTCCTTTTCAATGGTGTCCACCTTGCGGTGTCCAAAGATGAGCAACTACAGCCAGCAAATACTGAAGCTTCAACAGAGGCAGAGTCTGCATCAACAACCACAATGCCAGACTGATGCTAGTGGATGTCTCATACCTCCGGGTTGGTCTGATACACTGCCAAAGATGAAGCTACTAGTTACTAGTAGCTCCACTGCGTCATTTCAACCTGAGTCAGAGCAGGAAACCTCGCCAAACAGTGGCCTACAGGAGGCACTCAGAAAAACAAGTGCTTACTAAGCCTGCTGGGAAAGGAAGTCAAATAAACGGCGACACACATGCCTGTGCTCGACTGGATCAAAAGAATGTTCCTGGGGCACTTGCAGAAACTTGCAGATACAGCTTTTGCAGCCTTCCCTCAGCTTGTTTTTCTTGTCCACGCTTTGTGGAGGCAGCTTTGCTCATCGTTCTGCAGACGCTTGGGCAGCCGTGTTGTCAGCTCTCAGATTCTATTCAGCTGTGGTCTACCCTCTCAGATCTTCTCAAATGCTCCTCAGCTCTTCTCATGAAAGATGTTGAGCGTTCTGTGACTTTCGTGGTTCTCTCTTTCTGCGTTTCTCCTTCCCTGCGATTCCAAAATACAGTTTTCGCCCCCAGTGAAAGACTTTGAGGCTTGGATAGATGACTGATCCAGTATTGATCAGCTTGCCCTGCGACTGCCCTTGAGCTGCCACCTGTTTCTCCATCTTCTTCATGCTGTCCTCCTCTTCTTCCTCCTCCTCTGCATCTTTCCTTGGATTTCGGAATGAATTTGGGGAAATCTTCTGGACGGCGGCAACTTGGAACACATCCAACACGCACCTGCGCCCGAGCACTACTTACTGTGCTACTCACAACAAATCACGGCTGCCCGACACATACTCTGCTTCGCCAAGCTTCTCGTCTTTTTTGCTCAGCATACCTGAGCAGATGACATCGCTGCAAGGTGGCTTCTGCATACACAGCCCATCTGGTGGCCAGGGGTCCCTCAAAGAAGCGCATCAGACCTTTCTGACATCACATGCCCAGCAAACGCCAGCGCGACTTGTTGCACAGGGCTGCTGAAGGGATTCATGGCTCCGATCATGCCGGAGAGTGCACCTCCAGCACCTCCCGGGCACTTGGAGGCACCTGGGCACCAGACAGATTCAGAAGAGAGCAACAAGCAAAAAGAGGCCAACTGCCACGGGATTTCTCGCAGGCGACATCTGCTGAAGGGGCAAGTCTGAGTGATTCATTCTCATTCCACACTTGATTGAACGCTATGTCAATCACCAGTGACGAAGTGATGCCAAGCAACAAATGATGGTTGACAAGTGCCACGACTCGTGACAAACCCCTCAAGAACAGGCTTGGACCTTGACTCGCTCAGGCTGACCTTCCTGAAACCATCGCTTGTGCCGTGCAATCTCAGGGCTGCCAGACATTCTTTCGGTGAATTGACGCCAACGGCCAACGGCTCAAAACCAAAGTGGCCATCACTGCTTCTGCTTCTGGTGCTGGTTGCGCTGGTGCAGGTGCTGCGGTGCTGGAGCTGCAGCCTGTGCTTGGGGTAGCGCTGCCGGTCCTAGCGCCGCTGGCACCACCACCGCCGCCGCCTCCGGGGCTGGTGGTGTTGGTGGTGCTGGTGGTTCTGGTGGTGCTGGTGGTTCTGGTGGTGGTGGTGGTGGTGGTGGTGGTGGTGGTGGTGGTGGTGGTGGTGGTGGTGGTGGTGGTGGTGGTGGTGGTGGTGGGTGTGGTAGTTGTGGTGCTGGTGGCGGTGGTGGTGGTGGTGGAGAC
>CAJNIZ010025903.1:13211-41427 GCA_905231905.1 Symbiodinium pilosum | reverse complement strand
CACCAGCACCAGTACCAGCACCAGCACCAGCAGCAGCAGCAGCAGCAGCAGCAGCAGCAGCAGCAGCAGCGCCAGCATCAGCACCAGCACCAGCAGAAGCCGCACCGCACTTTTTTCAAAGTGTGGGCTTAGAGCTCAGGCTTCAGTGCATGACTTCTTCGGATGAACTTAAGTCAGGCTCTCCTTCACCCGGTACCAGAAATAGCAGAAGAAGTGACCAAACCTTGTCCGCAAGTGCTCTCCTTGTGCCGAAGCTATTGCCTCAAACACTTGCGACAGTGGACCCTGAAGTTGTGCCGAGCACGAGGCTCAACCTTCAGCTTTCTGTGAGATGCGCATCCAGCAAAGCTGGCTAAGCATTCAAGGCACAGAGGAGAAAGGCAAGACCGCCACCGGCAGCAGCGCCGCCGGCCATGGCCACGCCTTCGGACTTGCCATCTAGTCTGGAGATTTTTCTGGAGCTATCACAAACACGAGGACCTGCTGGTCGAACGTTTGAGGGCTTGGAACGGGGAGTGCAGCTATTGGGACCCCGGTCAAAAGTTTTGATCCGGACCCTCAAGGCCCTCTGATAGCTAGGATCTAAGGAGGCCCGCTGTATCCCAGGCCTATGCATGGGTAAGTCACAGAGCTCTCAGACGAAGGTTCGCGGTCTGGAAATTCGTGAATCCAAGAAGGGCGAGGAACATGTTCTAGACCAAACATTAAACTTTTGGCATGTCAAAAAGACACGCCTGAAATCTCGCTCCACTTCTCCGTCGTGAGAAGGCTTTCTGTCCAAAGTGATCTATAGGTTTATCACCTACTGTAAGGTCCTTGCGCAGTGCTTAGTCAGGTTGTTTCACATGAGGGGCCACCAGACTCTAGACATCTCTAGACTCTAACTTCAGTTTGCAAGACCTAGTTTCTCTGTTTCTCCGAGGTGCCACCAGATACCATGAGCGACGTTGGCTCTTCGGCCTCAGATCAAATCAAAGCACTGGAGACGTAATGTGCAGGTTCGGTTCAGAAGGGTGCGTGAGATGTAGGTCCACATATCAGGAACACTGTTTCGCTTGTGAGCGAAGCTAGAGGCATTGGTTGGCCAGACTGCATTATCGACGAGTATGTCAGCAACAGCAAAATGGAGATTTTCCAAGCATATCAAAAACAATGCGCACGAGAGGGTAACAGTGAGCACCCGTAAGCAGCCTGATCCATGCAGTCAATCCGATTTAGTCGACTCATGTCAGAACTTTGGATGGCAAGCAATTTATGACAACTCAACATCCTTGGGCTCAGATCTACACGGACTCTGCACGTGCAGGAAATGATCGCAAATTGGAAGCGAGAAGTGCAGTGAGCAAATGGATCCAAGTTGAAGTGAGGTGAGTTCATCCGTGTCAAGCTTCCTGACACTCAGGTAGATCCCTTGCGATTTCCGACTTTTCTTCTGCGTATTGTAGAATACATGTGCAGTGCTTGTGCTCCTTCGTCGTGCCCTCACCCAAAGTGACTCAGCCAGTTAGACGCAACATATTAATTTTCTTGGACTTTACAGGTTGCATCTGCTTTCAGGAATCCAGCAGGCCTGTGTGGAGAGGCCTCCTCCTGGGCCAAGAACTGTCCTTAGTTTGGGCCACGGGCAAGTTGGCTGAACTTCCAAGGCATTGTCTTCAATACTAGTCCGTAGCCTGCGGCCACATAGAGAGAAGATAGACAGGCACTAGAAAGGTGTGCACAGCCGGTCGGTCGGGCACTAGCTGGCGCTATATGGGGGACTGTCAAAATTATGGTCCCTTTTTGGGTCCCTATTATAATACGGGGCCTTATACGGGGCCTAATTTAGGGGACCCAAAAAGGGACCATAATTTTGACAGTCCCCCATATGCACGCCTTGACATACCACTCATCAACATCTGCTTCTGCTCGCAGGCTCCTGCCGAGCAGTTCACGATTCCTGCCTGTGCTGAGCAGTGTCCCGGAATTGCACGAAAGCAATCAAGAGGCAACGTGCCAATCTAAAAGCACGGCCGCGGCATTTTAGAACGACAGACTTCACCATGGGGCACACGCGCTGCAGCACTTGTTTTCCAGCCATGTGACTTCAACACAGGCAGGGTTGCCATGCCGCAGCAGGCTGTGAGGCACTCGCCTGCACTTGCGTACAACATTTACTTCAGCGTTCGTGCTTGCTTGGCTAGAGATAGCAGTCAGATGCAGTCAGGTAGCACTTTCTCCTGTGAACATTGCTGCAACTCACAAGAAAAATCAAATTTGTAGCTTGAGTGTTCACGATTCACGACATGACATGTAAGTCTTTAGCCTTGGGTGACCGAGAAAGCGTGGGGGAAACCCAGCGGTCTGTGTGCACTGTCACTGCACCATCTGCCTGCCAGTCTCGGATCTACAGAATCATCTGACCCGAGAAACGCTTTTCAGAACTCCCACTCTGGCCATAAAAGCTTCGACCCGTACCCCTTTGCAAGGAAGCTCTCAGGAGTCAGCGGTCCAGGCCTCTTTGCTAGAGGCTACCGCGCAGAGACGCTACATCAAGGCCAGTCTTGAGCCTGACAAGTTGGGATACCGAGAAACAGGGCCGCAGCTGTACAGCTAGTTGAAGACATTCGATGCGGTGCAATTGAAGCTGGCCAGACTGAACGAATATCTTTAGAATTTGCCCATTCATCTTGCCTTGTGCTATCGGATGTATCAGCAAGTTAGGCGTAAAATCAGAAGGCTAAGCCGGCGGTTTGAACACTTTTCCTGCCAAGGCGCAAGCCAATTCAAAGGATATTGCGGCCTTCCAGATGCAGCAGAGAGGCATGTGTAGAAGGCTCAAGTACTCAAGCGGAACTTTAGCCGGAGCTGCTTTGGTGGAGTCCGCCAGTATATGGAGATGCTCTTGCAGAAGCTCCGAACAGACTGCATGCGCCGCAAGTTTTGTACAGGTCTCTGGCACATGCGGCCTGTTCGAGGCACGAATTGGGCTCTGACTCGACCGCAAAAGCTGAATGCCACTTCAAAGGAACGCCAGACATGCCGTAATGAACCCTGGCAGCTGCTACTGCAGAGAAACATCTGAGCTCTGCTGTCACGTAGCTTGCTGTTGTACGAGCCAGAGATTCTGTAGCTCTTGTCACGCGAAGAGTAGCCCGCGGCCCTTGGCACATTGGATAGTTGAGTTTACTATGTGTGCTCAACCGGCAGGTCAACCCGGCAACGTATGCAAAAGGAAATGATTGCCAATGGTCAGACGCAATCACAGGGAAGCCACGGCCACGTCATAAGAGCAATCACTGTGAACTAACGGCTGTTACGTCCTGCTTCCTTGTCCCATCTCGGCAGCCCCACCCGGAGTTGCTTCGCCTCCTCGTCTGCAGAGACCTGCCAGAGGAATTTGAATGGGCTCAACTCACACTGGGCCCTGAAGGCTCTGAAAGTCTGCCCTTTGTCCGCTCTCCAGCCAGAGAATTAAGCATCAAGTCCCACCTCGCTGGGCATGTGTTTTGCAAGTGCAAAGCCAATCTGCTGGTCTTGCCAATCGTAGACGGTGTAGTACTTGCCTGCGCACTCAGGACAGAATCAAGCCTCGAAGATCATGCTCTGAGCGCTGAGCGCCCCACGGAGTACAGGTTCGCCCCAGATGAAGAGCTTTGGACCCAAAGGCTCCGGCAGCTCCAAAGGCATGATGGTGGGCTGGCCTCGAAGAGCCAGATTGAAGAGGAAAAGCAAACAGGACCAAAACCCGAACGATGTCAAGCTTTAAAACATGGCCAAGCATCAGGCCCGACAACTGCATGGCTTTTTTTGCAGAGCAATGCCCACTTGATTGTGTGTTGAAACCCTACGCCGTCCTACGTAGTACGCCTATCATGGATTGTCAGTATCGAGAAAACAGGACCGCCCCTTACATGGGCTCCGCCAAAAAGGTTTTGATAGGAACTCACTTGGGACCAGGCAGGTAGGCCGTGTGATGTTGGCATTGCCAGCCGGCGCCTGCCGCGAATGTCGTATTACAAAACGTGCGCCTATCAAAAGACCCACCATCAACCGCCAGTCAAAAACAGCAATCCGTTAGAAAGCAGTCGGACTTTGCCTTCTCATTTCCATTGCCTTCCAGATCGGGCCTGGCTTCCGCTGCTTTGTATGCTGCAATCACTGCATGCAGCGAAGGCTTGGTGTGTATCTGCGAACCCCAACCAAGGTCCGGGCGCATCGCTGCTTTGAGGCTCTTCCTTGGAAGACAGCATGCTCCGATATTACTAGCGCACATCTACGCACCGGCCCCCCCAAGCCAGGCTCCGGGCCTCGGCATGCACAGCCTGATACCAATTCCAGCTCGGAAGTAAGGCAAGGTTGAACAGCATGCTGGCAACACGTCCAAAACTATTCAAACTCGAAATTCATGGAGAGTACCGCCAAGCGCGCTTGAGCCTGAAAGCTTTTTGGCAGGGCTACTCATGTACTCAAAGCCTTGATACGGACAGAATATGACAGAACGGTGTATTGAGCAACTCCTGGCGCATGATGGGAGCTCACGGCCAAGTTCTTCTGTGTATCCATTGTAACACAACCGGTTCTTGGCGAAGACATGGCTAGCCACATCTCACCAGCAAGAACCGACTACCAGGCACCCTCAAAATTTCCCGCAGCTCATGTGGCCTGGCGGGAGTAATCGCCTGGCAGTAGCGTCAACGTAGTTCCCTCAACCTTAGACCACCAAACTCCGCCAGAATTGTTGTAGGCTTTTCGATTTAATGTTGGTCACTCGCTGGTAGCTGCCAGCCTGCAGGAAGCCGGCTTAGCAGCCAAAGCTCTCAGCGCCGGGCATCAAAGTGCAAGGGTTCTCCACGAGCGTGCTGGCAATCGACACCTTCAAGCAAGGGGCTTCACACAATTCAAGCGTGCATTGATGCCCAAATGGATCTGGTACAATGTATTGGCGAAGTGCATGTTGCGTAGGAAGGCAGTAAAAGGACATCAAACATTTTGTTATTGTCATCCGTTTCCCTGTTATCGGCCAAAATGTTTGGATTGCACTAGCACTTTTTGTCGCTAGCTTTACTCGTTTTGCAGAATTTTTGCCATGACTTTTATAGGAGAGATGTTCTAGGCGTCACAATCAATTGCGATCCAGATGAGCACGCAGCAAGAGTCAAACAAACTACATAACCAAATTAAATGAACAGCTTGATTGGCAGTCGAATGCAGGGTCCTCCATCATTGAAAAGCCGCGGCTGATGTTTTAACTACTAAAGCGATTTCCAATGGCCGACGTTGGCCAGTACTACGTGATGTGAGACTGGGGCATGCGTTCCACCCCGACTGCTCGCCATAGAGTGGGCGGCCTCCTCTTTGCAGACACTCGAGCTGCCAGCAGTGCTGCAAGCATGCACTTGGGATGATGGACAGTGTCCTGGTGAAGCCCCACGTAAACATCTTGCGTCTTGTGTCTGTGCTGACGTAAAATGGCAATCGCCGTGCGACCCAATCCTAGGTTTCCACCGTCATTGGCAGTTTGATGAGTTGGAGGCATTCCCCATCCAGGCGATTCCACTCACGCTCGTCAGATGATGAGCTTGTTCAGGTTGTTCATCCCAGCTGCGTCCTCCAAAAGTGATGTAAAGAATGTTTAGAAGGAATTAGGCTTAGGGCTGCGCTCCAAAAGACTGCTTGTACACATTGGACGAACATGGGTGTCTTAGCCAAGGGTGTGAAATCTACTGCAAGGGGCGTATGAAGGTTGTCTAATTTCGATCAGCTCAACTGTGTCCGGCCTCAGACTAACCTCATAGCATCCCCATGCCAGCATGGCAACAACCTCTTTACCCGAGCTGCATGCATGACAGGCTTGACAGGTCCTGACAGCCCGCACGATTCAGCAGGTGCGGTAGAGGCAAGATCTGCATGGCAACGCAAGATGCTGCAAGTGTTGACCGTGATGCGTTTCACCAACGGCTGAAGGCTTTGTGCACTTGCAAGTGCTGACCATGCCAAGACAATCCGGGCCTCCAGACGGGGAGCTGACCTCGTGTCAAGTTGCAAATCTTGGGGCCTGCGTCATAGCAAACCCTGCCTAAAGCGTGATCAGTCTGAAGAATCCAATACGATAGCCGGTCTACATTGCATGACTTGCCTCTGCATTCGCCATGCGATCACGAGTTGTCTGTGGGGCTCTTCCTGGCGGATGGCTGACTGGGGCAGTGCCCTGGCCCCACACCCTCCACAGCTTCAGCTGTGCCTGCAGTTTAGATGGGGCATAGCTTTCTTGGAACTCCTGGCTGAGTCTGTGGATCGCTAGCAAATTTTCCTTCCTTGCTGTAGCGAGAACTACAACAAGAGCAATGACCAGACAAGCCTTGCCCAAGCCAGGCATCAATCTTTAAATGTTCCAGGATGTTCCAGGCCTGAATACAAACTCCAGCCGCAAAGCTGGCTTCAGGCGCTTGAGGCTTGTGCCTAGGCTGCACATCAATGCCGGCACGAACTTAGCCCTGCATTTCTGCGCTCCATGCCAAGCTCCTGTAACATGTCCTTGACATGGGCGTCTTGACCTGTCTCGTTCGCCGGGATACAGCCGCCAGCGCCCAACTAGTTGCCCAGTCGTGGGGCGCCAGGCATCCAAGAAGCCTTTGCCGTGAAGGACCTGAATGTATGGAGCACTGCATTGTGAATGGGGAACTAGGTGGTCCTCCTTTGAAAATTTTCGCTTGCCACAGTTGATTGGATTCCGATGTTGAATCCATCCTGTCTTGTTTCACCCACAATGCCAGGAAACAGGTGCAAAATCACGAGATCATGAACTGAACCAGTCAAATCTATGCTGGCACATCGGTCATGCATATATCGAGCAGGGAACCAGCCCCAAACCTGCATGCACGCTGGGGCTGCCCCTCCTTCCCTCCCTCCATGTCTTCCCCTCCTCCCCCTGGCCCGCGTCCCTCTGCCTCGCAACAAGAAAGAGGGGCATCATAAAACAAAAAACCGCTCGTCATCATCTGTTCTACTCCTAACGTGAGCCGCATGGCATCACGAACAGGAACAACACGTGCAAGAGAACGCGTCGACATTGCCAATGTTATCCTGCCATTCATAAATAAGTGGGGGGGGCAACAAAAGATCCCACCGCGCCCAACAAATCCGAAAAAAAACTACATGTGCTTTCTAACAAGTTTGGAGTCCAAACACCAAAAAGTTCAATCGGCAATAATAACCGGGTGGGAATAACAAAGCTGTGCGGCCAAACATATCCTGATGTAGATAGATTTTCTACGGCATTATACTAGTAGTTACTAGTACTATTACTACTGTACTCGTAAGACTTCTAGTCCTACCCCCACCCTCTGCTTCATTCTTGCGACCCCGCGGTCCGTAAACCAAAATCGCAACATGTCGCAACACAATGTTTGGCGGAGCTCTCATTATTGCAAGGTTAAGATGAGTCTCAGCCTCATGCCCTTCCAAATTACGGCGCCCCCCGCGTATTGACACCTGGGTTCTAGACAAAGGTACTTGAATACGAGTTTCATACAAGAATCACCCATCTCAGGATCGACAAACAAATCGTGGCCGTGTAGTGCAAAACGGGTATGGGAACTGCCCTTTTACTGGAACCGCGATGAACTTCCTTTGTAACGCAGGATGAGTAATTGCACAACTCACTGTCTCTGAAACCCGACTGAAGCCCGAATGCAAATCATTGATGAGTAGTACACACTGGTATTTGAATCGCTCGCTGCTAGATTCGAACCAACTCAGTGATTTCCGGACTCCAAGAGTCCTGGCACGTCCTGTCCCTGTACATTCGATTACGTCCAGATGTTGGTCCTCATTGAAACCTCAAATCAAGGTCTGCTCCTGCCCTGCTACAAACAGCTTGGCTTGTTGAGGTTGCGTCCACATGAGGCTATTAGCGGCCAGGCAGCTTGGCAGCTTTTTCAGTACTTACATTGCAAGGCTTGTTTTCATGCCAACAGCCAACGTCGTCTGGAGTCTCGCTATACAAAGAACACTCTCGACAACTGGGGATGCAGGGACTTCTGCTACAAAAGCAAATGACATTGCACGAGTCCTTGCCAACAAACAGCCGGCATTCAGGGACGCTAGCCATACCGGAACCGTTCAAGTAGAAACGGCTATGGGAAATGGGAACTTTGCCAAAGAAACAGCTGAGGTTCCACAGCGTCAGAAACGCAAACAGCTGGGATGCGCAGATCCGTCATGGGAAGCTGAAGTCAAACTGTGATTGCATGGTTGTTTGCTATCTTACAAGCTGGGTTCAATAGCTTCTTGCCATACATGTTATGAGTAGCTAGGACTACAGCGAGACTGCTAAATGAACAGCCAGGTTCAGGGGGACTGCTGCCAGGAGCTGTTGAAATCCTGCCTGGCCGTCCTGGTCGGGTGCGGATGCACGCCAATCTAAAGCTATGCTGTACAATAAGGGGTGGCGCGACCGACCGCCTGTTGGGAAACGGGTTGTGGGTTCAAAGCTCACGACTCAAGACGTTTTCTGGATGCTTCGAGGCTTGCTAGAGGGTTTGAGTCAATCTGTTCCAGGACATGTTAGGGCGCCATACTAAGGGCCTACTAGTATGATTAGAACCTTAGACCTTATTGTTTTGCAGGCTTTTCAACTTATGGACCGGCTCCTGCTTCAAACTCGGGCCTTTCCTCCTCCCTTGTAATTACGGAATATAGAATCGGAGAGAGTATTTCGAGCGTTATACACAGAACGCCAAAACCAACCCCTGCCACCCCCTTTTGTGTTGTGCCGAGGCCCCAGTTTGGCGGGAGGATGGCGCCGAAATGTGCAGCACGCACAGCACATGACCATCGAGTTGTGACCAGAAAAGTCCAAGATTTTGCAGGCTCTCTGAGGTGAGAACAAGCAGCAGACTACCATCTGCGAGAAACTGTAAGGCCTCCAGTGCCCAAGACGAACAAAGCACACGCTCTGCTTGAAAAGCAATACTATTTTCATGGCTTCCACACTCGCAGCATAGTAGGCGTCGGGTGTCTGGCCTGCACATCTTTGTAGTTCTCCTGCCATTCTATGGAGCTCGATCTTTTAGGAATCTGCGATCTTGGCCTCTGGCCGACAGGCGCCTCGCGCAGACAGACCGAAGCTTTCACGATCTTCGCCCCCCAATCTCAAGTGATTACGTAACTCCGGGCAATCTCAAGACCCCATCAATGTCCCGGCTTCATCCTCAAATTACTGTCACGTATGTTAGATTGAACCTCTTGCTTTTGCTATGTTTTGCTGTCAGAATGGCACACGTGCCGCCATCTTTCCAAGACCGTGGGAAGGCCTCAAGACAAATCTATGCGCTCGATTTGATGCTGTGCGTTACATATTTCTTGCCCAGACTGATGCCCTGAAGCTAGTACTTTGTAGCCTCAGATGCTCTGAGATATATAGCAGCTGTGCAACAGCAAGAGTTTAGAGCTGGAAGCATATGCATCTGATTGTTCATGGGCGTGCAACAGGTTGGTGCTTGTGTGTGTGTGGGCTCTTGTGTATGAACCCAGCGAAGAACTAGCCAGCAAGGCCGGGCCATCTACACAGCGGCGGCCCAGCACCGCAGAGACCTTGCAAGGAGGTCTCTGAGAACGGAAGCCAAATTGATCCCTCTTCGTATTCTGCGCCTTGGGCCAGCGTGAGAGGCGGTTAGTACCTCGATTCACTGTGCAGTCCAGCCAAGCGAGCAGCCCTCGCATTCAGCAGGTCATTATTGCCACGTTCTGGGCTTTGGGCATGCACGCTCAGGACGCAAAACGAACCTGCGAGGATGCATGGCTGCGGTTCCAGATTCCAGTCTTCTCGCATGGTGGCAAGGCGCCTAGGTTTCGCTCGGTCATCCCCCTGCCGTACCGATGCGAAAAACACCTAAGCGACAATGGGGGGTTTGGAGAAGCTGTTGCACACTGTCATCTGCGCATATTTGGCTTTCAAACAGGCAGGCCGCACCTCTGAACCATCCCATCCAACGACCTGAAGCTTATCTCGGCCTGGGGGGGGCAGCACAGCATACTAGAAGGATACTTGCCGCACATACTCTGCAGTATCAAGGCAAGGTTGCGCCAGAAATATTGCAAGACGAAGCCATCCCCAAGACTGCGTGCCCACGCAAGAGAAAAAACGGAGCAACCACTGCACAAACATGGTTTAGATTGTACATACATACGTTGTACATAAAAATCTCCGAAGAAGCCAATGGCAAGAAGATACCAGCCAGGGCGAATATATTGAACTTCTTCAAGCATTATAAGTGCTAACTACCTGTGTAGCCGTAATTGGGAGGGTCCCTATAGCCATGACAGGCGCATGGCAAATCATTCCGAGCCCCAGGCTAGAATTGTTCGGCCGATGCACTGTCAGCCGCCGCCAACTGGCAAGGTTTGGGATCATTTATGGAGTTAGCAGTCAGAGACCAGTCTGTGCAAGATGATGCAAGGCTTGCCGGCGCAAGCTTTGCACTCTGGTCTACTCTATTTGAAAAAATTGGAAACCGAAAAGAAGTGAGTTCGTCTACGTCCTACCTCTGCCAACATGCAGATGCGAGGCTAATGATTGCCTGGCAGGGAGCCGGACTTTGGAAGGTCGGTCTTCCACGTGGACTTTCCAATCGCCTGTACTCACCCACGCAAAGCACGGCCCCAACATCTTCCATCTAACTGTAGAATTCTGTAGATACGAACACGGAGTGAACAAACACATTCCCTGCATCACGCCGCAGGTCAAGTCCTTGGCTAGTCCTTGGCTTAGAAATAAGGACGAGTCCATGAAGATTTTGGCGTCGCGGTTCAGATCATTGAAGCCAAGTTCGCTCAGTTTGCGCAGCCCTCAGCTGGCTGACAGCACACTATCGGAGCGCAGATGTGAAGCCTGAAGCGATCTGAAGGACGTCAAAATCAACCAGGTGGCCTTGCTCCTCGTCAGCTTCACTGTACATCGCTGGACTAGACTGCACTTCAGAACATAGCGAGGTATAGCGAGGTTTGGACAAGAACGCAAGCCACGTACATGTAATAGCTACTTGGCCTCAAAAAACTCAAGCATAAATGTGTGCAGGCACACGCTTTTGTAAATGAATGCATGAATTACTCGTGTTGTTTCAGCATGCCTGGACACGCTGCTTTCACCATAGATCTGGCCTGTCCTGCGTCGCAGACCGTACGAGGATATCGCATGGACCAGATGCAGGGCATCCTGACACCTACGCCATTGAATCAACATGACGCAACATACAATCGAGATAGATCCAGTACTGCTCGCGCATGCCGGGTGCCACGCTGCGCTCACCGGAGCTCCGTCATCCGTGAAGGCTGGGGCCTCTGCAACTAAGAAAACGTGATGCAGCGAGGGCCTCAACTGCAACTCACCAATCCCCAAAGAAAGCAGCGCTCGCGCTGCACGTAAGAACGTGAGGGGCATCTGGGCAGAATTGCAGGACTGAGACTGAAAAAGTCTCACATCAGTGGTTGTTTTCGGCCAGCAGTACAGGCGAACATGGACTTCGGCTGGACTGTTCTCTGCTTTTGCCCCAAGGCTTTCAATCATAAGTGAGATTTCCCACCTGCTCTAGCCGCAGTGACACTTTCGCACCCTTTCAGGTTTGCTCCGGCCTCCTGCAAAGCAGTGTAAGCAATGTTGCTGGCACTGCTGTTGCCATGCAGGTCGCCCGTGAACAGCCCGAATCGATTTTGCACGAGCCTCAGAAAGCTAGGCTAGTTTGGCTAGTTGGGTCATCATTGAGGCGCTGAGGATACAGGAGCAGGATGTAGCAAAGCAGCACTTAAGTCACTCGACTTCTACAAGCTGCAGGCAATGGTCTGAATGTTTGCGAACAATGTGTCAAGAAATCAAAGCGCTCATCATGTCAAGGACTGCAAGGCTTTCGAGCGCTTTTGACTCACTTGCGTTTGCGCGCTGTGTTATAGGTCGACACTCGCGAGAGGACATCCTTAGAGCAGAACGGCTTTGGGAGCAGGGCGTGATCCTGGCTTTTAGCTAAGGGGTTGCTTTGACTTCATCCCCATCTGAAAGCCCCTTCGGCTTACAGCCTTCTACCCCTTTCCCTCTTTTCATCCAACACCAAGGCATGACCCCCTGACTCCTGCATGGTGGTTCGTGGTTCAATGCCGGGCCGTGGGGTCCTTCTTGCCAGACTCTTTAGCAAATTGGTCCTCTGAGGCCACACTGCTTTCCTAGCCATCCACTTGTCTGAGAGCCCAGCAACACAAGCAACACAAGTTAACGACAGCTACTGCAGGACCATACTCAGTTATACTCAGAGACGGCCATGGCAGCGAACTGAAAGCTCAACATGGGAGAACCTGGAAAGGGCTGTGTAAGGTCTCTTGTTGCAAGCTGGCAGCCACGAATAATCAGCAGGTTCAGCTCGCTAGCCTTAGAATGTACTCTTGGTGATATTCCCAAACTCCAAAAGCACGCTAGCTCACGTCAGTGACAAGAGGAAAAACGCAAAGCATTTGCAAGATAATGCTGCTGCGGAGCCTCTTGCACCTGAGACATCCAGTAACCCGAGGAGCAAGGCGCGTGTATGGGGCAATACTTCGGTGCATCGAGGTTAGTGGATTCAAATGAAAGAGAAGCCTAGCACTGCAAAAGGCCTCAAACTTGTGCAGCATGCCTTTGATTTAAATCTCATACAGCACCATACACAACCCGAGCAAGGACACACAGGAACGCATGCAATCAATCCGGCAGTCTTTCACGAGGCATTACTTTCCAGGCAGCCAGATACTTCTGAAGTTTCTGGGCGGCCAGCCTCGGGGTCGGTGGGTGTGAAATCGTGCCGGCCATTGATCCCAGCGATGACATCCTCAAGTGCTCTAAGAATAGACAATGAGCTCGGTTCTTACAAGTGACAGGTTCACTCTCCTCGCTTCCAATTCTTGCATTTGTTCGAGGAGCATTCTCTTCAACCACCCAATCGGGCAGCTCGCTTTCAGATGCCATCTGGTTCCACCTGTCCATCCTGAGTCGGTGCCGTCGTGCAGAAGAAATGAAGACCATCCCAGCAATCCCCAGCATCTGAGCATGTGCCAATCTCCACCTGGTCAAGGAGCAAACCACCGGAGAAGATACAGTGCACGCGCGCCGCAGTGTCATAGCCTGCTGAATAGACCGGTTGTACTTGCGACCTGACCCCGAAAGTAGTGTGCGGTAAAATACGGCAGACACAGAAAAAGCCAGAACATGAATATGGTCTTAAAATGTCTTAATGCACAGCTGCGTCAGGCAGCTGGAAAACCGTGCTGCTGCATAACAGGTCTCCTGTTGCAATCTAAGCTCGTTGAAACTACAAATTGGGCAGTCGTTGCCTGTGTGCAGCATATTAAGCCGACAGCTCTGAGGGCCTGGTGAAAACAAGCAAGGCTTGCAAGGGAAAGACTGTCACGCTAGAAAACAGTCTGTTAAGCTTTCATCCCGGGGAAGAATGAAAGCCAGGCAGCCAGAAACATCAAAGCCAGTTGGAAAGCGCCCTCCAAAATGCACATTCAGTTTCCCTGTGAAGTCCGACCATTCACTTCCCTAAGATGTCATGAAAAACGTTATGGCTTCCAACTGAATATGCTGACAACCATCCATCCAAGTTGAGCAGTTGGTCAGACGCGCAAATGGCCTGTTCCGTGCACAGGCTCCACACGAATCCCAAGCCTGCAACGCTGTGCATGCTTGCGATGCTCATTCTTAAGATGTAGTCTTGCCATCGACGGGTGTGGGCAGTACGAGTTTACCAGATTGAGGAGCTGCAGGGAACATCACTCTCCCTTAGACAGTTGGCCTCAAGCACACGCCCTCTGATTTGCCTTTCACGACTCGTCTGGCGGAACAACGCGATGCTGAAGCTGCGTTGCTTCTCAGCTCGACTGGCCTGCCAATGCCCATTCATTCACAGCCACAGGCATTTGAATGCTGCCTTCTGCTTGTTCCAAGGTCATTGTTCGTCAGTCAAGCTTGGAATTGGATTGGCACTTCCAAAGTTTGATACCATGTCTAGTTCAAACTTACAAGGGTATACCTCATCCCAAAGCTTGTGCCTGTGCATGGTCCCAGTTTGCGTCCTGGAATCCGCTTGCGGGAACTGCGAGATCTGCCATTCGCCGGCCTATCGGTTTGATGCATTCGCACTGTCAATCCAAGACCAATCGTCCCTCCAGATGCAACGCCTGCGGCAGCAACTCCGTTTTTCGGGGCAGCCACAGGAGGTACCTGACCACTTGGTCTGCTCAGTCCTCACCCACACCAAATCTAGGCGCAGAAGCCTGATTCATGGACTTCCCATATATGTTGAGGGTTGATGTGTTCCCACAAAAGCAACCCCTGGTACACTGCAATCAGAGATTGCTGACCCTCGTGATGAACAAAGATGAAAGCTTGCCTCTTCTGATTGCTGTCGCCCAGGTGCCGCAGCAGGCGCTGACGTTGGGTGAACCTCTCCATGACGGATACTTTGCGACGCGCTCTGCTGGCTTTGGAATCTTTGACATTAGCTGAGAAGTTGTTGCAAGATATTGCAAGTATATGTCCTGGGCGACCGCTGTGAAACTATTGACAAGTTTTGGGAGAGGACAGAAGAACTGGCAGCTGGAAGGGTCAGGAAGACGCGAAACCTGAAGGCCCGGAAGCACCCTGCATCTTCCCGGAGGCCTGGGGCATCGATGGAGTGGTTGCTGCCTTTGCCCACCCACACTGGAATGCCGAATCAGAGGCAGCAGAAGTGCAAGCCATCACGAGTCTTACAATGTCTCAAAAGCACTGAGAACGCCAAATGAAGCAATGCAGCGATGTGATATCATTCACCAAGCTACTGCTCGTTGAACCCAAGCAGGTATTGGCGGTGTTCCTCTGCCCGCCCCTGACATGTTCGGGGCTGGCGCAGAAGATGTCTGTGACGGTGCCGTGGAGTTGGCAGCACCAGCAGCATCACGAGCTGATGCTGCTGGCATAGGTGAGGGTGCGGAGGGTGCGTGGGTTTGGGGTGTCGCATTTGTGTTCTGTTGTGGCGCCTGGCTTGCTCCAAAAGGCTGCTGTATGCTCTGCGTTTCTGGGCCAGCTGCGGCCATGGGGTGATACACTCTTTCGTTTCTTTCGTTTGGAGAGGGCGTCGGCATTGCCGCAGGCATTTGGTTCTGTGGCATCGATGCCCAAGAGGCCGGCGCAGCCTCTGCTGATGATCTCTCAGGTGCCTTGCAAGCTCTGCTGCACAGTCAGGCGCACCAACACATTGAGAGGCACTGGACGCCAAAGTCAAGGCACATGCTGCATGAATTTGCCAGCAAGTTTCATTAGCCTCGTTCACCGCTTGCGAGAACATCTCGAGCGGTGGGGTTGATTCACGGTTCAGCCTGCCAAGACTGTTCAATTTCAGCGAGTGGGGCCAGGCATTTGTGGAAACAAGCCTGATTGGCGTTCACTCTCCAAATTTGAATTGGTACCGGGCAGTATCCAGTAACAGAGTGTCCTTCACTTCTTCTTTCAAAGAGCAGCTCATCTTTCCTCACATGTTCCCATGTTCCCTTCCATCCCGTTCTGATCGGTGCAACCCCCCACGCAACTTCAAACAAAAATGGCTGAGGTAAAGACATGCTGACCCGACAGACCCAACCCAGTACTGCATGCATTGCAAGCAGCCTGCGTGATGGCCCGGCTGGTGGTGCTGAGGGCATCGATGCTTCTACCTGGAAATGGGAGCAGGGCAGGAGTACACAGGAAGGTCGCGTACATGCTCACCAGTTTTGCGTTGCTTCAATACCATCAGGGCACTCGTGGTGGCGTCCGGGCTTGTGACCACGGATCTCTGCCACCTGGATGTCGCTTATAACTGGTCGGAAGGTCGCGAAAAAGAAATCACTGCGAGGCTCTCCAAACAAGACACAGACACGCATGTTGACAACTGGATCTTGTTTGTGACTGCAAGTGGCATAATAACTGGAGATGGAATAGCAACATAATGTCCATGACTCTGCTTATACATTTATACATGAAATAGATGTTGCTGCCCAGCGATGTTTCAAAATAAGTGCTGAACTAGCTAATTGGTTCCCCGTCCGCAGGATCATCGGGAAGAGTCTTCAAACAATGAGATGAATAAATAGCAGAACCACGCGGCACCCTTGCGGGTTTTCTGCTCGCTCCCTTCAAGCAAAAGTCAAGTATCCTTCCCATGGATCCGCTGCACCAGGTCCCACAGGTGCGGCTGGGTCTGATCCTGACTGGATGCCAGCAAGCATGGCAGACGCATGGTCCTGTTGAGCATTTCGCTGAAGTCTCAAAACGAAAGAGCTGCAGCAAAGAGGCTGTAAGGCGAAGGTCCAACTCCGTTTACCTGGGTTCTGTGCCCGTGTCCAGGCTGAATGATATCGGCAGGCCCGGCCAACGCCACAGAAGATCAATAGAGGAATGCCACAGTGTATGTGCATTTATCCCAGTAATTCCAGCTTCAGAACACAACATCCCACAGCATTAAGAATTTGACCCGGCTGTGCCCTGAGGCACAGGCCCCTGGTGATGGCTGTGGTGGGAGCGTCATAGCAGGATCGCGACAACTGTGAGTTTAGGCCCTAAGCATGGCTGCTTGGAAGAGTATGCTAAAATTGCTCAGTGTTTTGGAGGCGCATCTTCTACGAAAGCAAAAAATATCAAACAGGTGTCTAGCTTGTTGACTCAGGGGACAAATGCCGCCAACAAAGCTGCAGTTCCAAACTTTAGCAGCACAAATCCGGCCATGAGCCAGCCAACGTGCGCTTCATAGCCTGCTGCTGCAGTTTGCACTTCTACCACGTCTAGAATCTCCACTCAGCTGCAACTATTTTGCAGGGCGCCACTTGGCACCCCAGATCTGGGACCCGCGCAAGGCAGGACCGTGACAATGTAGGGCATCAACCTTCAGAATCAGCAAGGTTTCGTATCTTTCCGACCCCTCTGGAGACACCTTGCAGCAAAGCTTTGCAAGCTCAACTTTGAACCATTCAGCCTCAAAAAGCTGTGCCGGTTGTGGCCAATTTGTCGCCACAGGAGTTCCAGGCGAAAGCTCCTCCAGCTCTGCGCCTGCAACAGCGGTACAGAGCGGTACAGCGTCTATCGCTGGAAATCATGAGACAGGATTCAGATTCCAACTCTCCACTGACTCATGCTTTTGCACCTTTCTCAGTACTTCACAGACATGCAGACATCTCTTGCTGCTCCCAAGTGAAGCTCCACCCCCAGTGTTTACCATGCGTACCTTATAGGAGCAGAATCCCTATGTAAATACCAGTGATGACGGGAGACTCCTAACAACGCATCTGAAATTGCAATTTCGGATGTGGGACGGTGCCGCCACTGTGGTTTTAGCGCATGACTCAAATCCCGTGACACGTGACTGAAATCCAAGCTTTGGCACATGACGCAAGACCCTAGGTTGTGTTTTGGGGCATGAGGGGTGGCATGGTGGGAGGGGGGCAATTTCGTACATGGCAGACGCATCTTAATTTCTTCACCAACTTCAAGGGATCTCCTGCCTGAAGCATGAGCCACAAGTACCTGCGGTATTCCAGATACCTTGATATACAAGTCTGAAAAGAATTTGCATAACATTTGCAGCTTCGCTCTCCTGCACTAGTTTCTAGATCTTCATACAGATTAAGCCGATGGCGGGAATTTGCTGAAGTCATAAAGCTTCAGCCCACACACTCCGGACGCTCCATGGTGAGTCTGTGCTGTGGTTGGCGCTTACACGCGCCCACTTAGGGCTTGAACATACTTGATTCATAGTCTTGCGTGAGATTTTGTCCTGATGCATCATGCAGCCTGATAGGCGATAGGGGGGAGGGGGCGACATTCTGAACCAGGCCGACTTCAGTTGTACAGGAATGCGCGGCAGGAAGAACAGTCCAGCTTACGCAAGCTCTCCGAGAGAGAACCTCTTGGAGTGACCCTGTTGGATTTTTTCCTGATGATCACCTGTTTGGTTCCTGGAGTTCAATGAGTTCTGGCCCCATCTGCTGCATGAATACATCAGCTTCACTCTGTTTTTCAAAAAACTGCAGCATTCATGCGCAACCCCATTGTTTGCCTGAGTTGGTTGGCCGGGTGCCAGAGGCCAATGTCTCGCTGCTTCTATCTACAAACCTTGAATATTCGCGTGGCTACGCTGGCCGAATTCTCGGTCGCATGTTTTTGGTGACACGTCACAACACAACCGCTCGTATGCATACAGCTCTGGGTTCTGAGGACTCGCGTCTAGTGCAGGTGTTGCCTGCTGACAATGTCGCGGGTTGTGCAACGCCATGAGGGGAAATGGGGGCCAGGAAGAACATGCGATTACAATGGCGCCCATGTTGCTGGAATCTGGTACTGGAACGTCCGTGGGCAGGGACCCAAGAGACCTGAAAAGACTGCCTCCTGAAAATGGCGCGGAGTTCGCGCCACAGGAAAAACTTAGCAACGGAGCCGCGGTACCTTGAAAACCTGACACTACGGCATGGTGATTAGTCAAAAAATGCGCATCAGCAATGCCAGCGCGCTCAACAGCTGACGCTGCAACAAAAACTGCAGTAACTTCAGGGGCGTTATTGGTAGTTCCAATACGACCCATCTCGTGAGACCACGTGTGATCTCCTGTACTGAAATGCCAAGCAACTCAAATAACGGCAACCCGGATGTCAGGAACAGCCGGATTTTGAGCACTACTGCCAGTAGCAAAGAAAAACCGACCCTGAAGGGGGGAAGGAGGGTGAACCCTGAACTCAGCAAGCGTCCGTATATTCTGTAGCTAGAACACTCAGGAACTCGACGTTGCCTTCACTAAAAACCATCGAAACAGTAGGTAAAATCAGAAAACGATCTAGTGAAAGCGCAACCAATCCGCACCCTGCCATCCTCAAAGAAGAGCCCCCGGGCAGCAGAGATAGGCTGCCCGCGGGGCATGCGCTCCCAGGCGTATTTCAACACCCTTTTTTCTAATTCTTTTAGAGTAAGGCACATGTTAATGCACATTGACACTTTTAAGAAGTTCGGGGCCACAGACCTGGGCTACCACACAACCCTCGGAGACTTCGCTTACAAGCATTCTGCTGATCAGATCCCCCTTCCAAGTGGCGTCAAAAAGTCCGACTAGGCATGCGCTTGCAGTGTGCATGCTGAAACGGTGCTGGACCTCCAATGATAGATGAGCCCGTCCAGCGCAAACAATGCGTTACGCCGCTTGCCTCTGGGAGTGCTTTGGCACATAATCACATGCATGTACGGCTCGTGTCCTTGCTCCCTGTCAGTTCTTCAGAGCGAACGTTTAGTCCAGCATTGGTCACTTCGCGGAGACTGCAAAGCCTCCGGCCTTGCTCTGAATCAAGCCAAGTAATAAGTTTACAGTTTGAAGCTCAGGACCATGCCAGCCAGAGAAAGGCGAGCAAGAACGCAAATCTCCGTACAATGACCTCCGGCTTTGCAGGGTCCACACTGCATGGTGACGGTGCCAAACCTACTGTTTACCTTGAGTTCCTGCTCGTGACAAAACCACATAAACGGGGTTGCTTGTTTGCATTTCAACCCCGTAAGGTGTGAAAGAACCCTCTCGCAGCTCCACACTTTTGAGTTTGCTGTGATGTAGCCTTCTCAGAGGAGATACATGCAAAGCCGCTGCTCGAATTTGGCATTCGCCAGCTGATGGACATATCAACCTCCCCAGAGAAACCGAGCCAAGGACTGCCAAGGAAACACAGTGTCTGGCTCTTACCATTGACCAGGGGCAAAAATGTCCAAAACGCACAAGAATATCCACATGTCGATGCTTACAGTCAAGAGCCCACTTGGACACAGCAAGGAAACGAGCCCTCCTGTAGGGGGTGTCCGTAGTATACCGGTGACAGGACGAGCTTGGGGGCTGTACGGTCAGAGAACACCGTCCAATGGTAGGCGCTTTACACCATGAGCACCGTAATGTTGACCCCATCTTGAAAGTCATAAACCCCCGCCGCGCAACTGCAAAATCCAGATCCCAGAATGTAATTACAAACCCACCTGTAGTTGCAAAATCCAATCCGCCAAAATGCAGAAACTTCAAAGTGTCGGTTACTGGCTAATGCTATACAGCTCCAGCTGATGGACATGGACACCCTTAATTACGGAGGCTGGGGCCCACATCCTCAAGGGGCGGGGGGAAAGACTTATGGAACAGCAAGAGGCACTCTGGGCATTCAGGCACCAGGAAGTGCGTGAGGTGGAACTGCCGAGGCCGGCATCAGCGAAGACCCAGCCTCGCTGGCACCGACAAATGGAATCAAATCCAAGAATGCAGGAGAATTACTGTGCTCTTGTGCCGGCATGAGGGAAAATTACACTTGCGGAATCCCCATGTTGCAGGTGCTCATGACGGTGCACATTCAATTGGCCGCACTGGGGCTTGGTGCATTCTCCAATGCAGCATGAACTCTATGCGACTGTTTGGCTAAATGTTCAGGCGCGAAGATGACACAGCAGCCATCAGGAAAGTGCTGCATTTTGCAAATCAACTCGGGTTTGAAGTGTACAGGGTGACAGTGCGACAGTCCAATAAGGCGTACGCCTGCTGACTATCAAACCCGCGTTACTTTTATCTTTTGCTGGCCTTGGTGGAAAAGGGTTCCTATCACTGCGCTCCCTGCTCACACGGGTTATGGCCCAACGGTTTTCTCCTAAGGGCTCTTTATAGTTCCCGAAAGTAGGTGTGCCATGGCCCAAGCTTCTCAGACAGGCAGAGCCTTGCTGGAAGGGGAGGCTGTGGCCATTGAAGATGAATTTCAGGAAGCGTGAGGCAGACAGAGCTGCTGACAAGGTGAGAGATCATCTGTCAGGTGCCTTGAAAGCTGAAACAATGCTGCTTCTGGATCCTGGTTCAAGGTCAGGCCCAACTTTGAGCAGTGTTTGCCCCACAGAAGGAAACATTGGCAAAAGTTGCTGAGGGTTTCGGGGGATCTGCCGCGCACCTGGGGCTGCTCTGAGCTGGGAAACAAGGATTGTGATGACATGGAGCTTGTGCCAGACTGTGCTAGTACCGAGCCGGCGCTCGGTGGAGCATTGGGGTTTCATTCAGAAGGACAGCCCTCACAGCCGCAAGAACCTGCAGTTGGGCTCAGCCAGACTCTTGACCCTTTGATTGCAATGGTACAGCAGGCCTTGCAATCGAATGTGGGACCTAAGTTGGAGCAGGTACTGGCTGGTCCCGTGGTGATGTCCAGGCTCGAGCGCTTGGAGAAGGAGCAACACCATTGTTCCATTGTGCCTCGGCCTCGGCCTTCGGGAGAGTCAGTGGTTCAGCGGCTTCAGTCCATGCTTCGATCATCGTGCAGTATTTCAGGCTGCTCCTTTGGCACGTAAGTCTGGAAAGAGTTGACCTCAGCTGGTGCAAGCCATGCCATTGCACAGTCCCCTCCTAACGATGTGGGACGTAGGGACGGAGATGGTAAAGGGGCTGCAGCGCATGATGGCGACCGAAAGGGCGAGGGTCAGTGGCAGGCTGCACATTATCACGGGGGGTGGCATCGAACAGCACAGTGGAAAAACAGTTGTAGATGAAGTGAAGTACGCCTGGCGGATCACGCCCAGCGATCTCACTCCATCGAAGCAAGCTCTCTTGAGCCACCAGCTGCGAGGGATGAAGAGCTCGGAACTAGGGGTATAGAGAAGGAGCATGAGAGGGAACGATGGACTGCAGGGTCCTCTTTGGCCGCTGTGCTTGGGCCAAACCTTCTATCTCTTTTCACTGCAGTCTCAGCTGAAATCGAACAAGTGGCTCCTAGCATCTGACGTTTTCACAGCACAAGACCTCGCCGCAGCCAGAGCTTTCCTGACACCCGAGTTAGTTCCCTCAAGGGGCCCTTTGCTAGTCCTGGAAGAAGTGTTGCTAAGGAAGCTCAACTCAAGCCTCATGGTTCACAAGTCGTCATTCAACGCCGTCGGACTGTGCATCCGTCTGCTCCCAGAGGTACGGCCATTTTGCCACTCAGAACGATAAGGCTGGGAACCCCGTGGTGCCAAGCGTACCACACGCAGGATCTGCAGTTCTGAATGGACTCCATTGGTGTCTGCTGGCGGCTTCCCTAGTATACCCCCACCACCGCCAAATCCACCAAGGAAATGGTTCGGGTGACTTAGGGGAAATCTAGGGGGTCTCAACCAGGGTTTCGGGCTATAGGGGCTCCGCTGGGTTTGTGGCAACCTTCATGCGTCGGCGAATCCCGGTAAGAACTGGCTAGAACTTTCCTTGAGCTTCCAAAAGGGTTCGACCCCACAATTTCGGCTATTGTGGTTGGAGACTGGATTGTGTCGCTGGCTCCTGCTATATGGCCTCCTTGAGCCCCACGGCTGATATGTTTTGGGAAGATGCCAAGAAGGCTTGTGTATGACAAGTGGGTAGCCTCGTCACCTGTAGAGCTCCACGTTCAGGCTGACAGGCCTGCAGATCGGTAAGGTTGATCGATAGGATGGGGCAAGTGCACATACGTCACACGACGTGATTCCACGCAGGGACTTTTCAGGAGGCTCTCGACGGGAAAGCCACGGATCAGACTTATAAGGAGCATCGAGCTACGCTTGCTAGGCTGTGTCCAGATGTGCCTGACCAGTTAATTGATGAGGTTTCACAGTTGTAACCTTCAGGTCTTCCGCCAAAGGGTTTCAATCACCATCGCCGTAGACGCATCAGATGTTGCCGATCGGCTTTGAGAGGGGACCAGGTGAGGACTTTCAGTTGATGAGCAAGAGAAGGTTTGGAAAGATGATTTGTTGGGGGTTTGCACCTCGGCGCAAGCTGCAGCTGCTCAATGGGGTCTGGAAATCGGTTTTTAAGCCCTGAAACACACCTCGGCTTCGGCCGCTGAAGTGTTTGGGCAACATGTAGACACTTGAACAGCTTCTGGTTTGGAGCAAGTGAAACTTGATCAAGGGCCACTCGGGCACGCCATCCAAAGGTTTAGCAATCTGGCGGTCAGCAGAGACTTGTGGCCGGCCTGGCGCCGCGAGATTAGATTAGGTCAAGTGACGGTAAGAGTTCTGATTAGGCGGCCTGGGAGCCAGGGTTCAAGCAGGCCTTTGGGGAGTTAGAGGACGCGATCCTTGAAGCTCTCAAACTCACGACGCGGTCGCTAGGGCCGTTGTCAATAAGTCTTTTAGGGATCACTGTGTGGCTGGCAGATCCAGAAAAGGTTCACATTTTCGGCTAGAAACTATTGAGGCTTCCGTCTTGACCTTGCTGCCTCCCTACTGGTTGAGAAACCAAAGGCTAGATATTTCCGAGCTGCTTCATTCTCTATCCCAGTTGACCCTCACATAAACGGCCCCCAGGAATCTGAAGCCTGAAGCTCCAGAGGACTCACATGAACCGGAAGCAGCAGGATGGGATCTGGACTTGCGGGAGGAAGATTCCGAAGTGGTTCAGGAGCCTGATTCACTTCCAAATCCATTTGCCTTTTTCCAATCCAGTGTCCTCTATGCGAGGCCCAAAGTTTTGGGAGCTGTTAAAGCAGTTGAGGCTCAGTTGCTGCTTTGGGCTCTGGCGTAGTTTAACGCGTATTCACGGCGACGTTTCGAGCATGGTGCCCGCGAGAAAGGGCTACACAAAACCAATACTGGTGTGACCGGTTCAAAGCGACCACTCGCGCGGATTCTTTGACAGGCCTCGCTAACACACGCGCGCGGACCTTGATGGTTGACGCCGGAATTGCCAAGGACCAGTGGCCATATGCTGTGAGACATGCTGCCCGCCGGCGGTTTCCAAGGCTCTTCGGTTGGAAGATGTCACCGGTAGTGCTTTTGGAGCTCAGGCGCACGTGAGGCATTGGTCATGGCGACTTGGAAAGGGGGAATGGAGTCCGCAGGTTATTAAGGCCTCGGTTCTTGCTCTTTTTTGGGAGTTGTTGGGCTACCTCGAGCGCACTGTTGAGGGTGAGATGCTTACTACTCCAAGCGTGTATGAGCACTTAAAGCGTACGTTGAGCCTAGCCGGTTTGTAGCCAAACCTGACACAGCTCAGGACGGAACACCTCTGGATGCGCCCACTCATCGAGTGAGTAAAATCTAAGTCTAGAAGTGTCATTGCAAAAATCCTGGGTGCTTTGCCTGTTGAAGATAAAAGGGCCGGCGCTTGGCAACGGCACCAACCTTTGTGCTTCGGTCACATTGGAGAGAGGGGTGCAGCGGCAAACTCCGCCGGTACATGAAAGAGGGCGAAACTTCTGCTGAGGTAGTCGGCATGTTTACGCATGGTGGGGTTGTGGGCCTCACAAGACGAGTACTAAGGAATTTGGAACTTCACGAGGCATGGCTGGACTCCTGGTTCGTCTAGCGCGCCACCTCGTACCAGAGCACCCTTTCACCACCCTCACCCTTCTCTCCCAAGCATGTCTTAAGCCCCAAAGGACAACCTGAATCTTCCATTTTCCAACGTGGTGATTCCGCTTCAACTGCCGAGCGACGGCGGAGGAACTTGGGTTCAGAATGACGAGGGGCTCGATGTCCGTGAGGTCACTGTGCTTGGAAAGGTACATTCTCTGAAGCTCCATGAGCCTTTCTTTCTGTACCCCCATAAGTGGCATGCGTCAGAGGGTTGGGATTCTGGGTCTCGAATCTTGGTGGCTGCTTACGATTCATCAGGTGACTGTAGCGTTGTCGCCTCAAACTGTGCCTTGGATACCCCACCCGTTGCCTTAGGTCAAATACGGGAATCTGTGAGGGATGAAGGAATAACAAGGTCTGTTCCTTTGTTTGGGGTTTCCTGCAGGGTTGTACAGGGGTGGTTCAGGGATTTTGAAAAAACGATATCTTTCCAGAAAAGGGGGTGCCCGTGAGGCAAGTAAGGTGGGTGCCGGTGTTGGTGCAAGAGTGTGATGCGGCGGTTGGCCATGGGAGGGATGAACTTGAGGGGCGCGGGTTTGATGCGGGAGTTCATGTCCAAACCGAAAGCTGCACCGCGTGTGAAAGTGATACTGTTGGCGCGCGCTCGGTGTGTGAACGCGATGTGGTCAGGTATTGCACTGAGCAGTTTTCGCCTTCGCCGCCCCGCCACGGCCAGAGTTTTGCCTGGGTACGTTGAATGCTCAAACGGGGAAGGTTCGTGGAAGCGCTGTTCTGGGAGCCAGTTGCGATCGTACCATGGCCGGCCCCAGTTCAGGATCCGAGGGAGGGTATACTTCTCCAGACGCGCGTGGGGTTCAGCATGAGCCTGAGACTTGTCACGCCTGTTGCAGAGACGACTTTTGCTGAGTTTGCGCTCTTGTTTTCCAGGAGCTTGGCATGGAAGAGGTCTCTTTAGGTGTTGGACCCGCTCAAGAACCTAGTGCGCTGTTGTTTTTGCATGATAAATTGTATTTTGGGGAGATCGCTGTGCAGCATGAGTCCTCGGATTCGTCCCGCGATTTGTTGGCAGACGCGGGTGTCAGGGTGGATTGGGAACAGCATGCCCTGAAGTCCGCGTTGCGCGGAGAAGCCGGCATCTTGATAGAAGTATAGCTCTGCTGACCCTAGTGAATCCGAACATGTTGATAAAATTGGTAAGGCGAATCCAATGTATTGCAAAGCATTGCTTTAAGATCGAGGGCCCTCAAGACGCGTCACTGCTGGCAGATCACATTGTTCTCACCACACATACTGTGCTTCAGGAAGAGGTCGAGCGGCATTTTTCCCTTCGGGCGGATGCAATCGACACGGAGTTGAAAAATAACCTCCTGATTGAAAAGCAAACGCTCCGGATCATTACAGCTGAAAACCTTTGTGAGTTTGAAAAGCAGGGCACCAAAACCGCAATCGTACCTGCCAAAATTGCCTGGACGCGTAAGGCCGGTGGCCGTTTCAAGGCTAGTCACAGCTTGCGGAAATCTTACGCCAATTTCAGAAGGCACCGACCTATCTGCCACAGGAGTGGATGTGGGCTCGCTCAGACTGGCGCTGTCTTTTGCCACGGTGAAGGGTTGGCATGGAGGCATCACAGATGCCACCAAGGCATTTACTTCATGCGCCGCTTCTCCATCGGACGTGACCTCGGCTGGAACCTCCGCCCATGACCACGGGTAACTCTAGAGAAGTCATCATCATGAAAGTGTCCCAAAATGATCATTGGGCACATGTGCTTGACCCCATTCCTTGAGCATGACCAGAGGGCTGGTGGTGAAGCATGTTTTTCTCCTTCGTGCTGTGTGGTCTTGACCAAAGCCCTCGAGAGTCAGGTATATCGAGAGAGAGAGAGAGAGAGAGAGAGTTAGGATGATGCTCGTATCATTGTTGCAGGAGTATGCTGCTGACTCAAGCAGAGCAGGGTTGATTCCAATGTGTGGCTGTTGCTGCCCTGTTGCGCTGCATGAGAGGGAATACATCCGCTCGGAGCGTTTGGGCTTCTTGTTGGTGTACATTGATGATTTCTTGGCGTTGGGACCTCGCTTTTTGCGGAGTCGCTCCTTGACTTGGCGCGGTCACTTTGGAAGTGTGGGAAGGCTGGGTGGATTGGTGGATTGGGTCTTCCAACGCCAAAATTCTTTGGCATGGAGCTGAGATGGGTCGGTGGCACTAGATTGAAGGATTGGACAGTAAATACCCCAATCTGCAAACGACCTCCATTTGTCTTCCGCCAGGTCCTGTGCTTCTTGAAGCTTCCCTGGCCCTTGAGCCTTGCCCCGAAGATGTTGCTGCGTGTCAGCTGATGCTTGGAGAGATCATTTGGTTGGCTGTCGCACGAAACCGGATGTGGCCTATGGGGTTTCAAGGATAGCCTCACTGACGACGCAAAACCCTGAGGAAGTGAGGAAACTTGCGCTCCAGCTATTGGGCTACCTTGTTGGCACGAAGGCGTGCGCTTGAAAGATGTTCGAGCGCCTTCCCACCTGAGTGTGTTTGTTGCGCGCAAGCATGATCAAGCGGTTGTCCAAACAGACTCGTCTTTCGCGCCGCGCTTGGACCGGATCATGCCAACAGTCATCCAACAGGATGGTCCGTCCATCCCCGAGCACCGCAAGGGTCCTACGTCGCCCCGTTCGGCGGTCCAAAACTATTGTATGGCTCGGCGACTGTGCCGGGCTGTGGAGAAGACGTCTTCCAGCAAAATGCCCTCTCATCAGGAACATGTGGACGATCTACTGGAATTCTCCATCAATCTCGAGCATACCGCTAGTTTGGTCTCAATTGATGCAACGCCGATGCTTGGCCACCCCACACGCTAGCATTTTGGCTTACGCAGCGGAGGGTAGGTTGATTATAGGGGCTGGAAGCCCATCAAAGCGAAGGATGATTGGAGGATCCAGGCCTGGGCTTACCGCGACTTTCAGCCTCCTCCATAACTTCCTCATGGTTCCCGACCCATCTCCCTCCGTTGTCCCTGACAACGGTGAAGTTTCCTCCAGCACGGATGGGCGGCACGGCAAAACCTCTACGTTCTTCTGCAAGAACTTCTGACTCGTTATCTGGTTTTGGTGCACATGCATGAAGACCCCTTCGTCGCCCGGAAGCAGGTTTACTTGAAGACAAGGGTGCTTCAGTAATCTGCACAGCTCCTGCTTCACAGAGCCTCTCAATGTCCCTGTCCCGAGCTTCCCTAGCGTGGTCTTGTGCTGAAGCAGGACCTATGTAAAGCTCATCATCAGCTTGGGAGTCCCCAGAATCAAAGCGTGGAATCTGGGAAAACCCCAAAGCAAGACCAGTTGACCCGCTAGCTTTTTTGACCCCAGACACCGGGCTGTTAGGAGAAGACTCGTCAATTAAATCATCCTCACGCCAAGGCTGATCCTCAGCAGGCTTCTCACCTTCAGTTTCCCCTTCAGACTCAGGCAGCTCCCTTCTACAAACTCGAGCCAGGAACCTAACTACGAACTTTCGGCTTCCGACAGCACACTTGCAGTGCACGCGACGAGGAACATCAAGGCGTACAGCTTCATGCTTCCCTTATCTCGATGTTCAACAGGCTGTCCTGCCGCAGTTGCGAGGGTCAAAGCAAGAATGGCTGTTTGAAGTTTTCGCACTGCAACAACCGAACAAGGTCCCGGACCCAGCACCAGGCTCCACAACAATCAAGCCCTTTCCATCGCTAAGCTTCCGCAAACGTGCTGCAGGCAGCGATTTAGTCCCGGCCTCAGAGGCATCACATGAGCCTGGGATGTGTGACAGGATCAGGCTGCCATTCCTCACTTCTTGTCTCAAAACCTCAGAATAGATTCTCAAATTTCGGGATCTCCAGTTAATGGGTCTCCGGCCACTATACTGATC
>CAJNIZ010025903.1:0-13111 GCA_905231905.1 Symbiodinium pilosum | reverse complement strand
TATACTGATCGCTGCAGCGTTGTGATTCTGAGCAAGCAATTCGGGCGCAACCAAGTAGCTCAACACCCGGCCAGAAAAAAAAAAAAAACGGTCATGACCCACAGGAGCTCCGTTCCTGCGGTGGACGGACGCAGTCATAAATGGTTGACGGCAAGTGAGCCATCCAATGAGGTGGCCACTGGAGAAGGCAAAAGTCGACTCATGCGATTTCTTTCTTGTTGACATCTGGGAGAACTTCGGTTGCTTGTGTATGGCCGGACAATGCCGGACAGAGCTGGAAATTACTACAAACGAGGCACCTGACGTGGATTGAGGCGATTCCGAGTCAGGGTCGTGCCAGCAGCACGAGGGGGAGTTCGGAATCCCCATGCATTCTCCAATGCAGCATGAACTCTGTGCATGTTTGGCTTAATGTTCAAGCGCTAGGATGACACAGCAGAAATCAAGGAGGTGTTGCAATTTGCAAATCAACTCTCCACGTAGCTTGAAGTGTACAGGGTGAAAGTGCGACAGTCCAGAAGGCGTACGCCTGTTGAGTATCAAAACCATGTTACTTTTGTCTTTTGCCGGCCTTGATGGAAAAGGTTTCCTATAGCTGCGCTCCCCGCTCACCTTATGCAGAAGTCCCTCTGCCAAGGCATCAACCTCGACGATGCGATGGGCCTGAGAAAGGGCAGCACACAATGTAACCCTACAGTTGGACCTAGTCTGCGCTCACTGAGCCTCGCGCCGTTTCCATTGCTGCATCTGCTGCAACGTAAGGCTGCCCGCTGTTGGTTCTTTCGAGGCTTGTCGTCATGAGCCTGTATCTAGACTCCAGACAGGTCAGAAGGGCAGTTGCAGAGTAGGGGCAGTGTCCCATGCGCAGCGGGGTTGTAGCTCGCAATTGACCATTGAGGGCTTGGAGAGAAGGAGGATGCGTCCTGCCTCTGCCTTCGAGTCTGGGCTCGTTGCAGTCGCGGTCGCCTTCCAAACACGTGCAGGAGAATGGTAACCACCCAGACTATGCCACGGGTGCAGACCTGACTGGAAAGACGAAGCTGCAAAAACACAAATGCCCTTTGCTGCTCCGAAGTCCGGGCAGAATGAGAATGGTTTGACTAACTCATGACGAAGGCTGCCTATCAATCAAGCGCAACTCACTACCGCTCGGAATTTTGAGGCTGAAGCCGTCTGGTCGCACGCGTATCCCTCTCGGCAAACTGACACTCCTTGACCAAGGTTTCACGAGCAACCGCTTCCACAGCATAGCGCGAAAGTCTTGTCCAGTCACACATAGCATTTGAACTCTTCGGTAGTTCTTTCATGACTCTCGTGGTAGGGCCAAGGAGCCTAGTCTCATTTCTATTTCAGCCGGGATGCAGCATGTGCACTGTCCTGCTCCGTCTCCTGCAACTGGTAGTAGACACATTGTATTGGCACAGGGTTAAGACATGAGCAACGACTTTTTGTGGCCTACTTGTTAGTCGGTATTTCGAATGCACCGTCCCTCGTCTTGTTCGCCTGATCTTGGATCTCGGGGGGGATGTTGACAAAGCCACATGATATCGCTATAATGCTGGAGCATGCATGACCTATCTGGCTCAATCCACGGCCCCTATCTCGTTCCCGGAACCATGCTGATCACTGTGGTCCCTGGTCCTGGATGCAAAAAAATATCGACTGTCCCTGACTTAAACGCTTGTGGCTGATATGGCCAAAGTGGCACGTTAATGTTGACCATCTGCACGAAGCTGTAGTTACTGTAGTTAGTTGTGGCCAAAGAGTCAAGGAGGCTTCAAGAATAGGGTTCCGCAATTCAGCACAAACACTTTTCAGGAAACTGTGTGTCCCCGCGACCCTTGCTTGCACAAGCACCATCCTGCCGCATCAGTCGAAGCGCCTTGAATATGAGACAACTCAGAGGTACACAGCTGCGATAGCAGTCGCACAGCTGGCGTAGCTGCTGCAAAAACCTAGACCCGGGGTCGCGTAATGGGCAAAATGATCTTTACGCACAACTCTTTACCCACGCCACCGCTCTTCTCAGGTCTGAACGGACTGATTCCACTGTGGCAGGTCCTTGGATCTTAGTTCGGGAGTTCGGGAGAGCTCACTGGCTTGCTCTCGCAAAAGTGCCGCTTGCAGAGAACCTTAGTAATTATGCCATGCTGCTACACGGCAGCTTCTCAAACTCCATGGATGCATAATTATCATGGGCTTAGGTCATCGAGAGCTGTGAGTGCTCAATATAGCAGGAATGTTTGTTTGGACTTATTACTTATTGTTGTGATCTAAACAACTAACGAAATCAACAGGTGTCCTTTTAGCTATTACTGGCATTGGCATCATCGCCTGTCTTTGGTATCCGAGAACGAATTCCCCCCTGGCAACTATAGGAGTTTGCGCTTGCAATGTGTAACGGCCACCAAAAGCAAGAGGTAATGGTGTAGTATGCTATCGCGCTTAACTTGTTAGTAACTGGACTTCCTTTCGGCGCTCCTCCAAAACAACTAGAACACTGGCTCCTGACAGAGCGATACACGCGTTGATCACACTACGTACTACGTGGGAGTGCATCTAGCCGGTGCTGTAGCGGATGCTGCCCTCAACGCAGAAGCAATGCTAGAAATTTGTCAAAGGTCTAGTAGGCGTAGGCGTGCCGGCCTAGAGTTTGTCTTGACGCAAGCATATTGCTAGTCATTGAATGAACCTTCTTAACGTTCCACTTTTCCACAGGCTGCACACCACGGTGTTGTCACTTCTTTCATCTTGAATGCTGCGAGCTAGATGGAGCAGAAGGGCACCACCAAATTATTTTCGGACTCCGCAAACGTGCTGATTCTCCGATACTGCGGGGTCACTTTTAGGCCAGCTGCTGTTGAGACGGTGCCATTGAAGCTGGTGGTCCGAACTGACATTGAAGCCTGCTCAATCATCGGAGCGCATGAGTCGACTCGTGTTTAAGATCCTTCTAGCGTCCTGCAGCTTCAGACCACCCTCCTCAACTTTACTCTGTGTATATTGCAGCATATAGCCACAGACGTCCACGTTCTCTAGTGCGGGATGTTCCAGGCATGTGCTTTGGGCCTCGTGGTTGATCCCGCCATCCGAGTCAATATACACCTGGAGAGCCACGTCCCGGTGTTTTGGTTTGGTTTCATTCCCAATGATATCAATGGCTGACCTTGTATGAATTCAATTACGCTGAATTACAGAGAATTAGAATCACCACTACAAGCTGCCTTCGCGTTCTACGAAAGCAAATTCTGAGCATGCGGCGGACTGAGGCTGGTAACCGCCCATCGCCCCCATCAGCTCCACAGGGGCCTCAACACCTGGCAAAGTGTTTGGGCTTCTTTTGCTCAACCTTTATCCCAGCTGTTGCCGACCAGCTAGCGGATGATGATTGACTGACACTGCACCCCTGTTGCGCGTGTGAAGACACGGACTCAGCTCCAAGGAATAAACGAGGCCATCATGCGAACCCGGCGCTGCTCGCCAGAAGCCACCTCAGATTCCCAAGCGGTAGCCTATCGCCTTCGGCCCGTAACAAAAAGCAATGGTGAAACGCACTACTAGATTCCATCATAACAACTCGGCCGGCCCTTTGGTTGTGCAGAACTCCCCACCAAATTGTTTGCCTGCACCAGGCCTCCAGTGCAGTCAGCGGCTGCTGCCTTGGCTGCTCGGCAGGCATGAGTGATGATACCGGCAAGGTAGGATTGCAAAAATTCACATTTGCTTCACAAGCTTCTTCGAAGCTCATGGCCCCAGCAAGACAAAAGCCGTTCCAACTTCGATTTGGAGGCAATCGCAAGCTGAAAGGCCAGCGGATGCCAGCAGGATTCAAGCAGAGGGCCCAACTCCCCTGTTCCATCTGCCTCCGGCTGCCCAGCATCCGTGAGCTGCCTGGAACTGGCCAGATACGCAGCACATCGCAGCACCCTCTGCGACATGACGCCGGATACAGGGCCTTCCAGAAGGCTTTGACGAAATGCCAAGATCCAGCTCTGCACACCTGGGATGAACTCTGTAAAGATCCGATCAAAGGAATTCCATGGATCGACTTGTCAGGCACACGTGCATGTGCACTGCATTGTCACATGTTCGTGACTCGGGCTTCAACGGCGCCAACCTAATGCTAGAACTACTAGTGTGAAATGGTTTCCTGAACATCCACAGCAAGTCTCCTCAGACCGCAGGCTGCCTACTTCTCGCAACCGCAACTTGGTATGAGTAGGTACGGTAGCTTATGCAACATCTGCGGGGGTTTAAGGACTGCGACCTAGCCATGGGCCATGATAAGATGGTGTGCTTCTTGGACATTGTGCTGTGGCCTGGTCAGGAAGGATTGATATGCCTTCTCCAGGTCCTGGGCCAGCACGGTACACTTAGTCTGGGCCAGTGCTGAAAAGAACCTTGCAGCAGGTTCATGCAAATGCAGGCTCCTCACGCTGCTGCTCCGACAGCCAATCGGCGACCTGCGGTGGCTTAGAAAGCCCTACCCAAAGGGTGGTGCACGATTTTTTAATCAGCACCGGTCAGGATGGAAGCCATCCGAAGTGATTTGTGCGCTCAGGAGGTCTTAGGTGTAGGCAGCCTCACCCCTGTACGAAGCTCATCCAGGATAAGCTATCATTCAGCTTCTTCACATTGTGATGCCAAAGCATTGGACGAAACCGCTTTGCATAGTGGTTGAAGATCAGTCAACAGAGCCTTTGGATTGGAGAGAGCCGCAAGGTTGGCATTGATCTCGGGCCTCAACGCACAAAGAATGAGGGCGCGGGCTGTGCTTTTCTGAGCAAAAATTCACATACACACACATACTGTGTGTGTGTGCGTGTGTGGATCGTTGTGATGGGATCGGTGGTTATTCAGATCCAAATTCCTCAAGACACGTTGAAGGTGTGAAGAGATGCTCACAAAGTTCGTAAATTGCACCAGACCATTGTTGCCAGTGCTTGGCTGTTGACTCCAAACTGCTGCAAGTCTAAGACCCCAAAAGGTGTGCTCAACACGCTGCAGATATTTCTAGCTGGTGACAGCCGTTTCTGTGCGCTCCCGGCGCTGCTCGCCAGATGGCAAAGTGCTCGAGCGTGCGCTCTGCATCACGTACTTGGCGGCCTCAACAAGCAACGACAAGATTAGGCTGCCCTATCCTGTGCTTATTCCGTCAGTCAATACTCATGAGAAGAACACTTCTGAAGTTGTTGTCCTTCTTTTCGCTGGGGCCCTGGGTCTTGCTGATTACCCCAAGTTGCCCTGACCATCCCTTCTGAGGCCCCGCGCGTGTGGAGCAGCTTGGCCTCACTCAGGGCTGCATTGGTGGGATCCAGATTTTTCAATGCCATTACATCGTAAAGCTGGACGACTAATGGCGTACATGGAAAAAGCAGCTTCAAACCGAAGCCTAACTACTTCTCTGAAAATGTCGTTGTTCCCGGCGGTGTGTGTGGCATCTGTTTGTGTATGGGTTCAAGGGCCTCCGCAAGATAATCAAGATGCGTTCCTATACAAACTTGTTAGAACATGGCAACCATTGCTGCTAAGGAATCGTCTCTTGTGCGTGGCATACATACACAGAAATGGGCCGTTGGCTAATGGATCATCTGCTTCAGTTGTTTGCACTGGCCAAAGTGCTCGTTGTTCGCCCCTGGTCAAGCCTGAATCTTTAACAGTTGTTTAGTTCCGGTTCTGCAGCTGCGGGTGTCTTCAGTACTTTACCATCTGCCAACAGGCTTTCTCGAAGAATCCTTTGCTTCAGTATGGTTTGCTGACGTCGTCTGCAAAACAAACGAAAGCGTGACTGCTTGCCAGCGATTCGTAGTGCCTGACATGAAAATTGCTGCCTCAAACAAAATGGCATCTCGCTTGTTCACCGAACAACTGACCTTGCTCCATTCTGCCCCTTCGCATATTCTCAGAAGCTCCGGGCACAGCAAATGATTAAGCGACTGCGTTCAACACCAACTCATAAGTTTGCTGCAGAGTGACAGCAAAATGCCAATTGCAACAACAAGGATCAAACCAAGAAGAAGCGTACCCCGCAGGTAAGCGAAGAAGCATGCAGCGGCGTTAATTACGACACAATCACACTGCCAGGACCCAGGTTTGGCTGGCACGGGATCGAGGAGGTTCTAACATCAGAGCATCCCAAGACCTGCGCCTTGCTGGCGCGGAATTGGTGAGGCGAAAGCACCGTCCATGTTCGTGAGCCGTGAGCATCCGACGACCTGCGCATGGCAAAGCCATCCTGTTGTCCACGTCCGAGAGAATCCCATCATCACAACATCCGTGCCCATGCCACAAAACCGTCCATGTTCGAAAACCATGGCAACACTGTTTTCCCCAATAGTCCAAGCTTTGCCGCATTAGTCTTAGCTACACCCCATGAGGTGAGGACTTCTGATCCAAGCTTCGCGTCATTAGTCCAGGGATCGTTTCCATCAGTCCAAGCTTCGCCCCATTAGTCCAGGATAGTCCAGGGATCGTTTCCAGTAGTTGTTCCAAAGCTATGCTCGAGTAGTCCAAGTGGTGTGATTTGTTCTGATTTCAATTCTGAATGTCCCGATTTGTCCAGGTTCAAGATAATGACTCATAATAACCTTTGTGCTACTTCAACGTACGGTTCACAAGAGCCCTCGAGATCATCCCATCACAGGGCATCCATGCCCAAGCCGTCCATAATTTGGAAATTTAGGATATCCGATCTCCAGTTTCGATGTCAACCGGTATGCCTGCAGGCAGTACTGTAGAAAGGAGGGTGGCAGTGAAGCATCTCAAGAAAGAGACTATAAAGTCTTTCTGCGGCTGACAGATGCCCGTCTTCTTCGACTGCAAGATACACCTTTTTTTGTTTGAAGGAAGGCTTGCAATTCTGCACTTGCATGTCTGGGAAGCATCTGGGCACTCAGGCTCTGGGAAGGGGTTTGTTTGGTAATTTATTGGGGTTGTTTCAGACACGTGCGCCATGTAGGGTTCTTTACATAGGGTTGTGGACAGCGCTGCGCTAGGCTAATGGCATAATGGGGTCTTGAGCGCGGGGTCTCTTTCAGGACGCAACTCAACTTGTTCGCAGTCGTTTTGGTTTTGAGTGACGTAGTTCGGTTTTTTCCCATAATTAATTTTCTCCAGGAACGAAGCTTTGCATACCTGCACTGCTCTTTGTGCGGCTAAAGCAAAGGAGCTGAACCTCAGCAAGTGATACAAAAGCAGAGACTGCCATGTCCAGAAATGCCAAAAGAACATAAACAATTGGCTTTTGCGAAAACATGCGTTCGTGGCCTCGAAAACCTCGGAAATGCTGCAAGCACAAAGGCATTCGGTGCCTCGTGCATCCTTTTCCCTATCAATTATCTCTGCGTCCGAAAATGTCCGAAATAATGCCAAAACTCCACTGTCAGCAACATCTAGAAAATTTCGACCCCTCGAAATCCTTGAAATGACGCCGCAAGGCGATCTGTTATCTCCTCCTGCGAAGGCAGCTAGCTACGAGTAGTGTCACGATTCACATTACCAACGTATTCTATTGAAGTGCGGACTCAGCTAGCACCTGCAACTTGCCAACCATACATCTGGCAAACGGTAGTCACAAAACGCGCCAGATCAGTAAGTAAGGTAATGGCAGCATGCAGGTCCTATGTAAGTAGCAAAGACGGAGCTCTTTGCATTCGCTCGCAGCGGAACAAGTTCGGGACAATGGCGACTTTGGCTGGCAGCCAATATGTTGTCTTCCTTTAGTGCTTTTTCCTTTGTGTGAGACCGCAGACCGCCAGGACCTAAATGACCTCCAAACCGAACCGCCAGCCCAGAAACCGAGGAATCGAACCTTCATAGAACCAAACACCTTGCACCTCTCAGAAGCCATACCGTGGGAAGTTTCCTATCTGAAAGCCCTGCAAATTAAGGTATTGGTATATGTGGGTTGAGGACTCAGAAGCGTAGGCGAGGTACTGCTCTGGGGGAGCCTCAAAGTATGAACCTCAAATGCATCTTGACAACTGCTATTTGGAAGATGTTTAAGGTGACCACCCCTGGTCACCTGACTCTGTGACAACCCTCAGCTTACCGCGAAATGGGTGCATCCAGTTATGGACCCTCAAAGGGGAGGGGTGTTAAATATGCAAAGAATTCAAATACTTCAGGAACCCTCTCTCTGACTTCATGCAGCTTCCCCGGGACGGTCAGGGGGTTTAAGGGTGAGCTTTAAAGTTATTAAGTAGTTGGGGAAATTGCATGGCTTGCAGTGAAAGCAATCAAGATTCGCGGTGGAAGTATACAATTAGACGATGCGGCCGGAAGACCTGAACCCTCCTGTAAGGAACTGGAGGAACCGTCAAACCGAGCCGTCTACGAATCGAACAGTCTATGAATCGCACCGACTAAGAACCGGCAAAGCTTCGCAGCTGCGTAACTGGAACTGCAGACAAACCGCAACATAAACCAAAGGAGGTAGGGTAGTATCCACGGTTGAAATGTGTTTTGCTGCTCCTATATTCCTGTCGCGCTTGTACCCTGATCTCTAAAGCACTGGACGCAAAATCCCGATGTCCATTGGAAAGCAGAGACCCAGGGTCTATCTATCTATCTATCTATATATCTATATAGATATAGATATAGATATAGATATAGATTTGTTTATTCAGCCCTTCTATTCAGCAGAGACCGTGATACAGTGCTCATTATTCGCAAGGGAGCTTTTGCTGGCACAGCTCTTTTATATACTACTTTCTTGACAGATAGAGCCCTCCCAGAGTAGCAATGCAGACTTTGCAATGCGGCCTTTGTCTGCATATCTGGGCGAAGCTTTTTGGTTGGGCCAAGAATCTTGCTGTAAGGGGGCCACCACGAATTGCCCCCTCACGCCTGCTGGTTGGCATTTTGAGCGTTCATACTTATTGCAACCTCCCTCCCCCAGGCTTGATGCGCTGTCTTAGTGGCGGTCCGGACTGGCAGCAACGGAACCTGTTACAACTAGGTGTTACCTGAGTTGCTGTCATGTGGCATGTGTTTTCTTTGGCGGACCCACCATGATCCTAATCTGCGTGGTGGGAAATTCCTTATCTTGCTTGCTGCATCTGCTTCACAGCTTGTGCTATCAAGCCAACTTGACTCGCAGTGTCGCCCTATAATTGCTTCATCTCGTGCTCGAATCTAAACATGGATGCGACATTCTCGCAGGCTCTCTTTGGTCAGTCAAGCGCCGAGATCATGCCGTATTGCACCATGGACTACGAGCGCTACGATGATGGGATCGCAGGTGCTGGAGGAATATCCCATTGCTTTTTACGATCGGACTTTCAGAACGAGCGAGGTCACAAGAGGTGAAGCACATGAAACAGTTCCTTTGGAACGTCGAGCTTGAGTGGCCTATGCATAGGATGCATCCAACTTTAGGGCATCTAGGCTTGCGAATATTCACATCAAAAATGATCAAAAACGGTGCAGCTTTTAGCCCCCGGCGCAGTGAGGTCCAGGGCACGAGCTTCGGCAACCTCTGCTTGCAATCGGGCCTGGTCGACTGTTGCAGGTACAAAACGTACACAACTCTGGTCCAAGAGATTCCAAGAGGAAACGTTGTTGGAGATTGCTTGTTGCCTACAAGCTGCTTCCAGGCAGCTACCGGGGTCGCAAGCTTCAACCAGCCCAGAATCTCACGCCATGAAAGATTCGGCGGGTTCTGTGGCATTGAATGGCCGGACCAGGACCAAGCGGATTCATGCCGAAATGACTGTCATGGCGAGCAAAAATCACTTTCACGAAAACTCACGAATCGCCACACATGTTTCTGATGGCCATCTTGTTGAGCAGCCCAGAACCATAAGAATTGCAATCGAGAAACCTCTGATTTCACGAAACGTTGCTCTAAATACTCGAACCCGAAGCATTCAAGCTGCATCCCACAGCCTCAAGTCTTGAACGTTTGATCCTGAACATGCCTGAGAGAGAGTTGCGTCTCCCCAAGCCTAATTTCAACCCAAATTTCCAGTTTTTGGGCCTCAGAAGAGTCCTTACTTACTTGTACCAGAACACACACTTGAAAGGTTCTCAACCCAACAAAAGTTGAGTTGAAGGACTCGCAGTCCCATCCGCTTCAAGGCACTAGTCAAGGGGGTTTGTTGGAGGTCTTGGCCTGTTATGAACTTAGATGACTTATTTGGGCTTTCTCATCATGTATGAACAAGGACCAACTTGCAGCAACACTGCATGGAGAATATCATCCAAAAGACATCAGGGAATAAACTTTAACAAGAAAATCTCTGCTCTGAGGAAGCTCCAGGCTCATTGCAACCCTTGCGCATTCACTTGCATGTTCACGTGCATCATCTTCAAACTAGTTTTAGAATAGCTACAAAGCACTAATGGGAGCAACAACAATCCGGAACTGTACGGCGTAGTAATAGATGAAAGCTTTGTCACGGCATTCTTCTGCAGGTACGTGGGAGTGATCAGTTCTCATATCAGCCATAAGTGCAGCCCTCTTCGTTGGACCATCAACTGCACCTACGGGATGGTCCCCCTGCGGAAACCTTAACATCGCACAGCAGTAACCCTTAATCCTTGGAATTTCGGAGGTCCCACACACAAAATCCCGCCACGCGGGTTCCTAAAGAACCACCTATAAACAGTGTAAACATTCTTCGCATCCACTTTTGCTGCGGGCAAGCAATTGTTGGCACTTAATGTTTACGATAGTGTAGTTCGCAATAGTGCTGACCTGAGGTTTGATGCTGAATTTCTCTGTCCGGATGATTGGATTTGTGACCACACCGTCGCTGACATCCTTCATGCTGGCACGTGTGAATGCAGGGGAGTGGAAATTCTCTCCAAAGCCTTTCGTGTTCCATCCGCAGTTGGTCTTCTCTCATTTCCATTTCGAGCTGAATAGCATCTCTTGCTCGCTGCAAGTCTTAATTTGTAGCTTGACGCAACCATAAGTAGAATTGTTCACCCAGCATGGCGTTGTAGTTGAGAATGAAAACCCAAGCAAACCCACAGCTTGATCCGACTAAATAAACGAAAGAAAGGCACACAACGTTAAATCTGATGCACGCACAACCACTTGCAAGTCAGAACAGGCCTAACAATGCACACGGAATATTCTTTTGCATCGCTGGAGGGAAGAGATCGTGTGTTGTCTCTGTCTTTGCCAGGTTGTACTGGCCTAATCATCATGAATGACTTGCGTCGCATTGGGCTGCGTCTCTCCAGATCTGAGATGGGCAAGGTCTGCAAGAAGTTGTCGTAGCAGACCAGATTGCTGTTCGAGCTTTGTGTCGATCTCATGCACTTTGGCAGTAACATCTTGCAGGTGGGCTTGCATGTTCTTCATCTCGTTGCGAATGTCCACTGTGATTTGATGTACATGTCCGAACCGGTTGTGCAGCTGGTCATTGGAATTGTACTGAAATTGTCTGTGAGCATCCAAATCTGACCTGACAGCTTTCAACTCCCGTTCTGTATGTTGCATCCAGGACTGAATAGCCATGAGCGGTTGCTTGACATATGCGGAATCGTCATCAGTTGTAGGGTGCGCAGTATGCGCAGTCTTGTCTGGCTCCATGGCGTACTGTATTATTTAGGGTCTACATAAACCGGTCTACGCCAAAAAGAAGGAAAGAGCAAAAGAACCATAACCTATGAACAGAAAACAAACCCATTTAGGTTACCAAAAAGGCGAAGCTCTACTTAATGATTTCAGCTTGATCCGATTTATTGCACCACATAACATGAAAAGTTGTGAAGTTGCAGCGCTGCACGCACAACCTCTTGTACTGTTGAGGGTGAACCACAAACTCTTTTGCGCTCTGACCTGTTCACGACAAATCTCATCGTTGGATATTCTGGAGGCCACAATTTGAGGAAATGAACCTCAGTAGCTCCGTTTTGCGAGGTTCACGGAGTTTGTCGATCAGGTATTTGGATGTGTCGTTGAAGGGTTTTCCTGACAGAGCATTCGTAATGATGTTCTTCCACTTGGTTTGCTCGCTGGTGGTGAGATATCCATTGTAATCCAGGTGTTGTTGCAGCATCAATTCTGACCCAACCTCAAGTAATCTCCTGTGTGCTGTGTCACCCTGCAGGATCTCCGGCATGATGACATTGTTGAATTTTCCAGGCCGTTCTGTGCTGGATGATGCCGCCTCTGTGCTGGATGAGGCCGTTTCTGTCCTGTTGTTTCCTGTCGATGTCACTTTCTTCACGGCGCTCCTAGTCCTTACAATGATGCCTGTAGAGCCGACTAAGCAAGACAGAAAGTAACAGGGGCAAGGCGTACAAAAAACACCAAGACCAACAACATGCATCACTCAATTTTCAGGTGCGAAAAACATCAAATCCTAGAAGGCAGCGCAATTCCTGGAGCTCCTGAATTTGTTGTTGCTTAATTGACGACGGAAACGTAAACTTTGCAATGAGTTGTCGTCTGGATCTGAATCCGGACAGATTGAGCTGATGGCTGCCTGCTGAGCATGGTAACCGGTATCTGCACTTTTCCGGTTTGATCATGTAGGTGACTTCTCGACACAGGGACTTGATTTGGAAGCCAAGAAACTCATTCTGTTCTTCATCTTCCAGCTGAATTGGCTTAGGGTAAAACCAGGTTGTGAAGTTCGGAACACTGCAACAGGTCATCATGGATGAAAATTGCCCGATTGTCCACATACCGCAGAACAAGAAGTTTGGGCGAAAATCTGGACATCATGTAGCCAGGCTCTCTCATACGCCACAATGGAAAGGGAGGACAAAATGGGGCTGACTTGATTTCCCATGGATGTACCTTGCACTCGCCTATAGCACCTTCCAAGTGTTGTAAAGCATCCCGAAGAAAAGGAAAACTGAATAATGTCCATCAACTGCTGCATGTTGAGTTCAATATGATTGGCTTTGATGCTGAATCGAGACTTTCCAGCATGAACCGGTCCAATCTTGGAACGCAAGTCAACCATAAGTGTCTGCCCTGCACCTGAAGCAAGAAAATCTTGAATCAGAGACCGAAGCGACGACAGAATTGTGGTTTGGGGAATCGAATTGAAGAAGCCCACCAAGTCATGGTTAAGAAACAGGAGGTGGTCATCCAAAGCGGTTGTTTCAAAGAATCGATGAATAGTAAATTTCGCCGATGGTGGCA
>CAJNIZ010025892.1:55633-79527 GCA_905231905.1 Symbiodinium pilosum | reverse complement strand
ACCCCAAAGGTAGGTAAAATGATAATTCTAAAACCCTCAAACTCGCCAAAATGCCATGATTCTAAATGCTTTGGGGGTTCAGGTAGTCTGCTTACGGATCAGAGACCAGGGTTTAGAGGCTACTCAACATGAAAGCCCGAAAACTGGGTTGCTGTTAAGNNATAGTGTTTCCCCAATATAGTAACTCAATTTAAGTTCCTTAACAGCAACCCAGAAAAGAGCCCTTCGACGACTGCGGTTTTTTTACACCAAGTCTTTACGGGCTTCACGTTTGTTTGGGTGGGCGTAGGGTTTAGAGCTGAAGGTGCCCAGGGACCCCTCAATGAAAGAACATCCGTGACATCATTGTTGGATCCTAAGCCTTTGGATGGACTCCGATTATGGCATAGTAGCAGGCCTGCCGAGTGACTTAGTTGAAAGGCTCGGGGGCTGGGTATTTAGAGTGTTGAGGATCTAGGATTTTTAGGTTCGGGGCTGGAGGCTTATGGTTCAGGATTTAGAGTTCAAGGATTAAGCTTTCGGTTTTGACAAGTATACTATTTGGAAGTAGGCTTTACGGATGAAGGTTTGTGGTCTACATATCTGCGGCTGAAGCTTTACATTTCAGGATATAATAAGATCTCCACCATACCTTAAACCTCGTCCCAAATACTTAACGCCCTGAATCCTAAGCCCTGACATCCTGAAACCCTCAACCAAAAACCTCTTTGACCTCCGTACTTGGAAATTTCCGTACTTGGAAATTTCCACACATAGTCCCTAAGACATCCTCACAGGCACCACTGTAGTCCCTATGTATTACCTACATATCCCCGCTCCCAAAGGGCCCCCCTACCTGAACCCTAAGCCCTAAACCTCTCTTACTTGGGCCCTAGACTCGAAACCTTGAACCCTAAACCCTAACCCTAAACCGTAAACCCCAAATCCAAAACCCTAACCCCTAAACCCTAAATCCTAAATCCAAAACCCCAAACCCCAAACCCTAAATCCTAGACCCAAAATCCTAAACCCTAATCCCTAAACCCTATATCCCAAATCCTAAGCCCCAAACCCTGAACCCTAAATCCAAACTCCTAAACCCCATATCCCTAAACCCTAATCCCTAAACCCTAACCCCAAACCCTAAAACATGCAGGGAAGCGAGGCCCAAAGGTGCCTTTCATGATGAGACCTGGTCTGAGGCTGGCATTTGGGGCATTTGGGTTTAGGGTTTGCAGGGTTTACGGTTTTAGGGTTTAGGGTCCCCCATACCCATTGGGGTTATATAGGGGTTTTACTGGGGTAATATTGGGATAATGGAAAAGAAAATGGAAACTACTATTTAGGGTTTAGCGTTTGGGGATTAGGGTTTTAGGGTCTAGGGTTCAGGGTTTAGGGATTAGGGTTTGGGGCTTTAGGAATTGGGGTTTAGGGATTTGGGTTTAAGATTTTAGGAACCAGGGTTTTTAGGATCAGGGTTTAGGGATTAGGGTTTAGGGTTTTAGGAACCAGGGTTTAAGGATCAGGGTTTAGGGATTAGGGTTTAGGGTTTCGGGTTGGGGACTGGGGTCTAAGGTTTAGGGTATGAATAAGAGGATTTGCGTAACCTCAAATAGAATGAAGGTATATGGTATACATCAATTTAGGGATGTGGATAAAGATTGTAGAGGAATACAGGGGCTAAGAGTTAGGGTTCGGGCTTAGGCATTCAGGGTTCAGGAATTACGTTTTCTTTCGGATTCAGGCCCTAAACCCTAAACTCTTTGGAGCTTTGCATGGATAAAAGCTCAGAGTTCAGGATATGCCTTTTTTGCGAGGGATCATAAAAAAAATATATGGGTATATATAGCCCGGAAAAAGGACCCCTAATATAGACTGTTACTTTGGGGGGCAGTACCCAACCTTTACCCATAAAGCCTCAAGTCCACATATCCTCCGGTGAGGTTGTTCAGCGAGTTCGCGCGCAGAGTGACTTCGGCAGACGGCAGAATCTTGGCGGCATTCCTGTTTTGGGGTTCTGGTTTAAGGCTTTGGGCTGGCAGTATGGGGCTAGGGTGTAGAGTTTGGGGCTTACGGAGTTGAGGGCAGGAGGGCCGGGCCCTGGTTCCTTATATATTGCCCAGTGATAGAGTAATGAGTAGTCGCATTTTTGTGCATTCCTTCGATTCCTTGTATCAATCAGTAAGTACTCCCTGAGCCCTACACTTATGAACACATCCCCCGACAATTAAATTCCCCACCCCCCAAACATAAGTTATTAGCCCTAATATATGTAATGGTACCATGGAGGGGTGTATTTTTAAGGGGTTGGTGGGTTTAGTATGAGGGGGAGGGGCTTTTGAGAAAGGAGCTTCCATCTCACAAAGTGAGAGTCCGGGCAGTGGACCTTGAACTCACCTGACCTCGACCCAAAAAATGAGTTATAGGGTTTAGGGTTTAGGTCTCGGGCTCTTGGCTTGGAGGGCAATTCTCCAAGCTGAGCGCTTTCCGGTACTCTCCTGTTCCAATCTTTCTTTAGTTGCTTTAGTTATCATACATTATACTGTCCAAATCCTATTATTGCTTTAGTTCTGACATTCACTGCCAGAAACGGGCTTCGCTTAAGTGCAGCGACTAGCTTCAATTATTGCGACCAGGATGGAAGGTTAAAGCGTTCAGTTGATGGGTTCCCGACTTTTGTGGCTACTCGTTAACCTGAGCAAGACGGGCCATGCTTGACAACGTTCTTTGGACTGGGGCACTTACGTAGAGTCATATATGAGTGTTCAGGCATAGAAGTTCAGATCAGGATTGTCGTTTCAGCATGTAGGGCTCAGGATTGAGGAGCCTATGCTTTGTGATTGGGTTCACAAATTTTGGTGTAGAGTCCAGGGTTTTTTGTTTGTCGGAAGCTCTGCAAGGCATTTCGGGCTGCGTTAGAATGAGGATACCGCAGGGACGTGGAAAGAGATCGGATCCTATGAGGCATGTTATCAGGGATTCTCTGTACATTGCCTGAACCTCTCAAGGAGAATCGGAGAAACGAAAGCTTCAGTTATCTGCTGTAGCGTGGATTGGAACCACATGGCATTCACAAGACTGCAGGATCTTCTGTCAACAAGCACGTGTGTTAAGCAAGATTCATCTCAGGATGTTTCCCAGTTTCCTTACACCTCCAACACCAAACCTTACCAATACACTATGTACAGCATGCCCTTGCAAGCTACAGACCTTAAACCCTGCCATGAACGGACTTCAAAGGAACTGGAGCATGATACCCTTGATTGTAAAGAGCAACGCTGACGCCGGAGCCTCTGATTCAGGGCATACAGTTTGGGGTGCGATGAATTAATAATAGGGTTACATGGGGTTTCTATAGGGATATTGAAAGGAAAACAGAGACTACAACTCAGGTACAGGGATACGGTATTGCTTTTAGGGTTCAGAGTAAACGGTTCTGGATTTCCGATCTTTAATCAAGCTTGGGTATGAGCAGGTTCAGGGTTTAGGGTTTCGGGTTCAGGGAATTAGGAAATGATAGGTATCTGCGTGATCGATAAACAGGTATTGAAAGTGGGCAAGGAGGTGCGGGAGCCTCTAAGAGAATAGAGTTACAGAATTCTCGACGTGTTGAGTTAAGCCCCAAAAGGACCTATATAGGAACCCGTTTGAATCCCTTGTAGTTACATACTATATGTCTCTGTAGCTGCCTGGATCCTTAGGGACTTATCCTTAGACAAGCGCGACTCGCTGGCTTTCCTTGCAAGGTTAGGCTTTAGGGTTTAGAGTGTAAAAGCACCTCACCCTTGGACCCTACATCTGAAAATCTTAAATCTGGAACCTAGACTCTTGATGAGGGGTACTCCAAGAACTCTAGGATTTTTCGGGAAGGGAGATGAGCAGGCAACCCTAGTTGTGTAAGAAACAGCAGTCGTAGTACTGCTCATCGTAGCTTTTTTCCTAAACCCTAAACCCTAAACCTTAAACCCTAAACCCTATACTACCACTAACCCCAAAGTTGATATAATGTACCTACCAGGACTTTCCTTGTACCCTTTAGATAGGGGCATACCCTATATAGGGTATGTAGAGGGTAGATGGAGGGTCTAGGTACATGTGTATGTGTATATACATATATATATATATAGATATATATATATATATGGGAGGCATGGTCTTGTCCTTCAACAATAACTCTACTAGGTGTGTTTTGGTCAGGGTTCAGAGTTTAGGGTTTAGGGGGCATATTGTTTAGGGTATAAACGGTTTAGGGGTTGGGGTTTAGGTCTTAGGCTTTTTGTGGTTCCAAGTATGGTAAAGACCTTGGCCCCAACCAAGACGTGAAGAAGGTGCATCCACGGGAAGGGGTCTGACAGAACATTTCTTGACTTCGTTTTTGGGGTTCCAAACCCTAAACCCTGAATCAATATTTAAATTCACTGTCCAGGTGGGTCGCTTCTCCCGTATAAGCCTGGCGTAGCCATTATCTACGCTTATTCTCTTCGTACATGCGGAGTTGCAGTTTCGAGGTATGCCGGCCGTAGCCTTTTAATTGTTCAGGGACTCCGCTCACAACCCCAAACCCTTATGCTTGAAACCTTGCGGTTAATAGTAAACAATCTGCATAGCTCTAAGTACCCTATACCTTGAGAATTATGGTATACTGTTGTACCGACGTCATGCAGGACTGTTAGAAGCAACAATGCTTCTTTTCCTAAGCCTGTTTCAAACTCGCGGCCCTTCTTTGTCATAGAGTCCCCAAGTTACCCTCTGTAGACAAAAAGTATCCACGTAGACCCAGGCTTGAGAAAGAAGGGCTTCCTAACTTTGGAAGACTAGGATGTAAGGTTTACCGAGAGCCTCCTATGTAGTTCCTTTCTGGGGTAGCATCTTCCAACTCCTTGCCCAAAAGCCGTAACCAACCCAAGAAGGAACCTCCTGGGAGCTTTGAGCTAAGCTTTTGGCTCAGCTATAGCGTCAGGCCTTAAACCCTGAGCCCTTAAACCCTAATGCCTAAAACCTTACCAATAATCCTTAACCCTTAAAACCTAAGCCCTCAACCCTAAGCCCGAAACCCCTTTTGACCAAAGCCTGATTCCAGAAGATTATCCGATGTGAGGATCCCGCAGTTCACACCCCAACCTGGAATCCCCTACCAGGGTTTAGGGTTTGGGGTTTAGGGTAGTTTTAGGGTTTTGGGTTTTAGGGTTTGGGGTTCTAGGGTTTAAGCTAGTTTTAGGGTTTAGGGTTTTGGGTTTTAGGGTTTGGGTTAGTCATGAGCCGCAAAGCCACAAGGTGTATACTAAGAGTGCTTTTGTGCCCCCTCCCCAAGAAGAAGGAGAACCCCATAGGAGTCATGAGTCATTATTGTCGGGGTTAGGATGAGAGAAGCCCTCTCAATAGCTTTCGGTGTTAGGGTTTCAGGTTTAGGTCCAAGCATCCAAGAACTGGCTGCCTGGGGTGGGGGTAGGGTGTGATTGTAGCATAGTACTCTTGGGGAATGTAGGGTTTAGGGTCTAGGGTTGGGTACTTGCATACTCATACAAGGACTTTACTGGGAACCCCCAGAAATGCAACCCCAAGACTATAGTAGGAGCAGAACAGGAATATGCCTACCAGGGTCCTTCTATTCTTTTTATGTTGCTACTATATTCTGGGGGTTCCCACCCAAAGCCTTTAAACCCGAACCTTATACTCTTGGTTTCCCTGTGTGGCGTTCCCATGAAAGTCCTTTTTGCCCTTAGGGCGCTTAGCCCTAAACCCTACACCCTAAACCGTGCTTCGCCAGGATGTGAGACAAGAAGAGCTCGCCTATCGCTTGCTCAAATGGTTCGAGAGGGTTTTCAGAAAGCCTGTCTGGCCTGTTTTTAGGGTTGAGGGGTTCAGGGTTTAGGATTTAGGGTTTAGGATTTATGCTTAGTGATCCTCTGTTCCTCAGGGTTGTGCGCCTAGTGACGTGATTATGCGTATAAACAACAGTTTTCTGCATAGGGCGCCTATATATCACCTTTATAAGCTACTCATAGCCCAGATGAGAACTTAGGAGTCCCTCCCAGTGCCAAGAATACGAATAGTTTGAGTATCGCTCCGTTCATACCTCACGGCGAATCCTCGTTATCAGAGGCACGGGCGATGGATTCAAATTACTGCATAAGTGCCATAGGCCATAAGTCAAGGTCCTCGCTGCATGTTGTAACTAGAAATTAGTACAGAACTTCTTCCAAAATGCGATTGTAGGGCCGGAGTGTATGCCTTTGCACCATTCGGATAAGCCCAAACCTTAGAGTTTATCGGTCTTGGATGGTCTTGGGGCTTACAGGCCCGAAGTCCAAGGCTACCATACCCTACCCTATAGATGGCCAGGCATAATCCGAAGTTGTGGCTGCAGCCCTTCCTTATCATCGCGACGACCCACGACGGGGGAGTCCTCGAGGTGTTTCACTGGTTTTAGGGGTCAGGCTTTAAGATTTGGGGGTTGAGCAGACCTGAGGGTTAGGATTTGACTTGTGGGGCTGAGCAGTTTTGTGTTAAGGCTCATTGCGTTGGGTTGAGGGCTTCATGTAGAGTGGAGTTGCAGTTACCTAGAGCAACCTACGACTCTTCAAGTCCCGCTGGTGCCTTGTCTAGTTGACATCATTGCTCCTTCCTGACCCTCCAGAAAATCTTAGGGGGATCCTCAACGATTAGTTGGGTTTAGGCCTTAGCTTAAGCACCGTAATTTATAGCTAGGCATTGGCAACCTTCAAAGTGTATGACATTTGTAAGTGTGGACTTTCTTCTTCACTTCTTGCATGCGTCTCAGTATCTTGGAATGCAATAGTGTCGCCGTGCTATACCCATGAAAAAGCTTCCCAAGAAGGAACCACGAACTTGCCGCAGATGCCTGTAGGATCCAGAAGCAATCCCTAGTAAACCGAGAGTACGCAGGCTTACAACAGATGGGGGGAGTCCTTTTTTGGTTTCTAAATTCTGGGAAGCATGGTATGTTTCCGATTGTGTGGGCGACACCCCAGCGCGGATCCCCAAGATAAGAGCCCCCCTTCCAGAGACCTCAAGCTCTAGGCAACTAGGTCCTGAGCCCGCAATTCTTAACTGTAAGCCTGGAAATCAAATGCAGAAACCTGAATAGATAGTTCAACATTATGGTTCGTAGTTATTTAGGCCCCTAACGTAGACTCCAGGCCTTTTCATTTCAGGGTATCCCTGGCTTTAGGGGCTTGTGCTCTAGTTTTAAAGGCCCTCCTTCAGACTCCTGAGCTGTTAGCCCTTTTAAGCCCAAAGCGACCTTAGACCTAGCAGTTTCCCTAACTGAGGAGAACCCAACATAGACCCCAATCTAGTATAATCCTTATCATCAGACAACCCCACAAGGTACCCCAAATTCATGGAAACAGTATGTTCCTGATAGACCCTTGCGTAGGTCTGCTTGGGATTTCATTGTCCATCTTCCTTTGCCCGGACATTCCACTCGCCCTCTATGGCGCAAGCTGACCCAAGACGGAGGCCCAGTACTGGGACTTGTACTCCCTGCGGCCAGTACTGGTGGCCTTCCCAAGTCATTACCCTGATGTAGACCCCTGCTTAATAAACCCCCTCCCTGAATAGGGTTTATAATAGGCATCCTAAAATTACGGCCTTTAAAAGGAGGAGGTTTATTAATCGCGGGTCTACATGAATCCGCAAGCGGAAGCGGCTCAGGCCCCTCTTGTTCTAGATGGGGCTGTGGGCCCTTGACCCCGTGCCTCCTCTGCAAGCAAGTTCTGATATCCATTCAACAGCAGCTTACTAGAGGTCTTGTCAGGGGCCGCACGGGCTTTGTGGGGTCCTCCCAAGGCCCTGCAGCACTCAGAAAGTGAGTTTCAGGATGCTGGCAGCAGCAAAAAAATTGTGTTGATGACTTAGATGGACCTGACGAGTTTAAGTCCCATACAAGCCTAAGCCTCGAAAGGAATAGGTTTGCAGGGTGGGTAACTGTGTTAGATGGCCAGCCACCGTCGGAGTTCCTGTCCAGACATGGCAGCATGTCGTACAGCACGACGCACTCAAAGCAACTCGTTGGCTTGACCGTCCTTGTTTCAGCGTGCATCACAGCAAGCCCTGAACCCTTACCCTTTACCCTACATTCCGCCTATGTAATCCCTAAATAATCCTATAATTCCCGTAATTAGAGCCCCATGAACCCTGCGACGCCCTGGGCAGGTTGTGACGAATGCCATCAGCATCAGCGAGCTAAAGAAGTCCTACGGACAGAAGTGGGTGTCGCTGAAGAGGACTGGGGTTCATTGGGTTATACCTGGACCCCAAAAGTATGTAAAATAATGGCCTTTATGGCTATTCTTATGGGTTTAGGGCTATTATTTTACATACTTTTGGGGGTTTAGGTATAGGCTTATGCAGGGGTTATGTCGGGGTGAGAGTTCAGGGATTAGGGTTTAGGGATTTAGGATTAAGTTTCACGGTTTAGGGTTGGAAGGGTTGTATATAGGCTTTGGGATTTAGGATCAGAGTTTAGGGGTTAGGCTTGGCAGGGCCTATTCTAAGATTTACACGAGCGGGTTTAAAGTTTAGAGGGGTTGTCTGGGAAAAAATCAGGGCTTAGGCTTGGGGATTGGAGGGTTGTTCTAGAGGTCCCTGTAGAGGAGGGACCGTTGAGATGATGATATTCCATTAGGATCCATTAGGGTTTAGGGGTTAAGGGTGTAGGGTTTAGGGGTTTAGGGGTTTAAGGGTTTAAGGGTTTAAGGGTTTAGGGGTTTAGGGGTTTTGGGTTTAGGACCCAACCCCTTTAAGGAGTCTAGACTATAGCTCATATAGGACCTAGGATGATGGTCCCATGTTCCATACGTAGCTGGGTATAGTACCTCAAATGGACCTCTTGAGCATGATGCATAGTAATTTCTTAGGCCCCCAGAGTCCAGGGGTTACGGACTGTAGTTCGCTGAAGAGGCCTGTCTCCACAGCAGCACGTTGAGTCCCATGCCTTAAACAATAAGCTCTGAAGATCTACTGGCTACGGCCCCCACGCTGAGGTCGTACTAATCTGTTCGCCCTCTTCTAGAACCGCGTTGACTTTTGTGCGTAGCTCTGAAAACCACTTCCGCTTGAGATGCACGTTTTAGACGTGAAAGGAGATAATTGTCCACTAGCTGCTAAGGCTAGGCAGATTTGATCCTATTGCCCAATTGCGCTTTTCAGGGCGTCTTCTCATTCGTGCATTTTTGCAGTCACGCGATTTGACGATGTCTTGGGTGATTCCAACCCCGAAGCAGATGTCGTGAAAGGGGTCTGAATAAGCGCTACCATTAAATTACAACTCCAATCACAATTTGTGGTAAGTGGTCTGTATAATTCAGGGGAATTACTAAGTTACAACAGCCGTGACCAATGTGCTAACTGGTTCTGAGAAGGGGGATGACCCAAGCAATGTCACTGAACAGCCTAAACCCTAAACCCTTAAACCCTAAACCCTGAACCCTAAACCCTAAACCAACGTAACTTTGCCAACCCAGGACTCTGGATACTTAATCATCTGAATTATGATAGCCTAAACTGCCACCCTTTAAGGAGTGTAGGCCCTAAACTCCTTAAAGGGGGATTATGCACAAGGGAGTATATACGGTTTACGGGTTTAGGATCTAGGGTCTAAACTCCTTAAAGGGAACTATATAGGGGATTATTTATAGGATATAGGGTCCAAACTCCCTAAAGGGGGTTGTATAGAGGGTACAGGATTACATAGGGGAGGTTCTTGGGGTTGTTAAGGGGGAGACTTGGGATTCAGACCATGACTCATCTGCCACATCTTTTGACACATCCCGTTCTAAACTCGCCAACCTCTAAGGCAAAATCATGATCAAATGGCAAGTCAGGTCGAAAATCAGAGGAAAGCGGACATCATTGGAAGTATGTAGGGACGAACACCAATCACGACAATCCCTTCCCACATATCTTCAAACGGGGTTGAAGGTTTGACAGATTTGGCACCAACTTTGCTTGCCTTTCCTTGGAGTGCGAGTTCCCGCGCACCACTCACATTGCCAGCTCAGCGTGCTTTATGATGTTGGGCTTAACAGCCTCTGCAACGGGACATGCAGGAGACATGTCCTATCTATACCCTAAACCCTGCACACTAAACCCTACACCTATGCCTCAAAAAAGACACAAGTAGGTAGTTTTTTTTGACTCTACGGCCCAAAATAGGTTTTTTTAGACTTGCCAACCTTGTTGGGCCTCGCCAGTTGTAACCCCTTCCTAACAGAATGAGAATAAAAATGCCCCACCTACCAAGATTGGCCTTAAGTCACACCTACTCCCGGAGACAACCGAAAGCCGAATTGAGTAACCTTCCACCCAAAGGGTTTAGGGTTTAGGGGTTTGACCACTATATCACAAGATTTGTTTACACATAGAGCCTGCGCTTGTAACACCTCAAGTCCTAAACCCTAAGGCGGGAGCCTAAGCCCTATCCATAATCCTAAGCAATGGAGCCCTTGCTCTGGCTGTAGACCCACAAAACATTGCTCCGCCAAAGTAACAACAGTAACAAGAGCCAGTAATAACAGTGGTACTAACGAAAAAATTACTAGTTTTAGTGCTAGTAATAGTAAGAACAAGAATACTAAACGATAATCGTAAGAATAGTAATAATATGCCATTGGGCAAGGTACTTCGAGGACAACTTCACGGCTGTGGACTCAGGTTCAGGGTTTACCTCACGGGTGCCGCAAGATATTACTGTATACGGGTTACTATAGAGATTCTATAGGGCTTCGGAGGTTGTATCAGGGAGACTTTTGCGTACCCCAACCCCTGACATAAAGAAATCAGGGCCCTATGACTATCGTCTGAGTCTTCTATGGCTTGGAAGACTCAACGTGGGTAATTCGTGTAATCACGCGCGCAAATTAACCTGGGCATCCATGTACACAGTATGAAAGGTGGTCACTATCTCACGCGCACTTGAGCGCTTAGCCGTAACAGCCTAAATCCCAAACTCAAGTGAGAATCAAAGGGACCTGAAAATGGACGATGACATGAAATGGAGTCTGGGTTTATACTGGGGTTCATCGTACCGTAGGGGCCTCCAGAATTAGCATTGTTGGGCTAGGTTTCATTCTGGTTGTACAGCTGTACCAAAGTTATGAGGGAATGCTCTTGGTTCAGTCCGGTTTCTACAGTACTTGCGTCATCAGCATCTTCCAAATATGTATAAACATATATATTTATTGCAACCCAAGAACCAAAGAACACGCCCTTGGTGGCGAGGGGGTAGCGCACATGTGGCCCGCCATAGAGATCTGCCCCCCACGCAGCTCAACCCGCACCCCCAAAGGGATCTAGAAATTAGAACCCCTAGAAGACTATGGGGAATTATATACGGATTATATAGGGGTTATTTTGGCTTTATATAGGGGATCTAATTTTTAGATCCTCCCAGGGGTCTGGGAAGCTATTCTGTGGATTTCTATGTTTGCGGAACCCCAGAAGCGCTATTTGGATCCCTAGGGAGCCTTATGGAATTCCTCGCTTCTAGGGTATGTGCGCTCTGCCGCTCGCACCACCACCGATTCACCACTTCTGTGAGGGGGTCCTAGATTTGCGGGGTTTCCCAGAATTAGGAGTAGCTTTCTGGGGGGGGGGTATAAGCAGGAACCTATTATTTTGGAATCTATATTGGCGACCCCTAATTTTGGGAAACTAGCATCTGACCATGTGTGTGAACCTTCCAGAGCAATGTCCCGCTAGGGATCAACAAGCATTGCAATTATGCTGTTTATGCTCATTAAAATGGTCAGTGTGGGATGTCGGCATGATTCGAGACATATGAGCTAGAGTCGCGACTCCTGAGAGGGTGATTATAAAAGGGATTATGTAGGGGAGTATTATAGGGATTATTGAGGGGGATACTTGGAGTTTAGATTATAGCTCCTATGCTAATCTGTATCGTACGGACTCCTCAAATTCCCTCAGTTCTTGGAAACCTCCGCAAGTTGTTTTTTCAGAAGTCCTGCCGTCAAACTTGAAGCCAGGCTGCCCTTGCTTACTTGAAAATGTTTTCGACCAGGAAAGTTTCGTGCAGGAATACCATGATGTCCCAACACATGGTATAGGGCTGTATTCTTGTAGGTAAAAATTGCTTTCTACGAAGAATGTCATTACCTAGACCCTCCATCTACCCTAAATAGGGGCCATATACCCCTGTTTAAAAGGTACAAGGAGGGTCCTGGTACTTGCCTTAACCAGCCAGAAAAGCATTTGGTAGTTTCCCAAAATAAGGGGACACCAAAATAGACCCCCAAATTCTATAATCCTTATTATGGGAACCCCCCAGCCAGGTACCACCTAATTTTAGGAACCCCCCATGTCCTGCTTAGGGAGACGACCGACCTCATGGCTTTGGAAGAGAGAAGCCGCGACCTGAGCTTTAGCTCGGTTTAGGGTTTAGGGTTTAGGGTCTACGGGTTAGGGCTTAGGGCTTAGGGCTTCGGGCTCAGAAGCACACTAATGAGGCCTAGTAAGCCCTGATAGTGCCCAGTTATCCCTAATTGTCTCTGAAGTTATTTGGGCCGAATGTACTGGGGGGTGGAGGGGGCATGGTAGTCCCCGGGGCGGGGGGGGGGGGCATAGTAGTCCCATGAAAAGGGCAACTGTGAACTTCACCCGCAGGATGCAAGGCAGTGGCTCGGGGGCGTATATGTACTGTAGTCTAAATTCCTTAAAGGGGGTTATCTAGGGGATTATATAGGAGACTACTATAGGGGTTATTAAGGGGGATACATGGAGTTTAGACTATAGCTCATATGGGGTGAGTGGCTTGGGGTGTACGGTGAAGTGAAGAACGGAGAAGCAAACGGAAAAGAAATGGACTATGAAATGGGAGCTGGGTTTACGACAAATGTTATGGTCCTAGGCTCTTTGTGTAGTTACAGTTTTTAGCGTTACCTCTAAAAGGCCTCAGCATAGCATCGATACTTTTTTAGGCTTGTTCAGTGCGTATATACAAAATCTCTACTGTGGTCATTAATTGCTACACCTATCCTATGTCTTAAAGAAGTACCTGGGGAGATATGGGAGGAGATTCGATCCATAACATAAAGTAGGAGCTTGGGGTGAAGCGTGAGGGGTTAGGGCTTAGGGCTTAGGATTATCTGAAGGTGTAGGGTTCAGGGTCTATAGGGTTTAGGGTTTAGGTTTAAGGTTGAGGCCTTATAGGCTAAACCTAAACCCTAAAGTCACGAAGATTTTTCCCTCATCCGGCCTGGACAGCTTTAGTGAAAGAAACATGCTGTTCGGGGTTGCGGTTTGGGGTTAAGGGCTTTAGTGTTCAGGGTTTTAGGGTTTGGGATTTTTTTTTCAGAGGTTTTTCGCTCTGGGATCCTGGCTTTAAGCGCCTCATTTGAAGCCGCGGTGCTGGGATGCCCTTGCATAACCCAAATGCTACCTTCCTTATTATAGGCACTATTAAGACAGGAGTCACTACTTCATAGAAGACCTGAATCCTGATCAAGCCTTTACCCAATGGTGGCACCAGGTCTGTGTCTCTGCGCACAGCGACCATGAACTTCATCTATTCCATGGCCGCGTCCCGACCCCAAGCTCTCCCCGCATAGGGCTTAAAGTATGAGGGGTTTAGGGTCTAGGGGCTCCGGGCGAATGGGATCCATGGGCATGGGGTTTCATAGTATCACTCAGGCTTCAGGGTCTTCTGGCTTAGGGCTTCAAGATGTCAGAGACTGGGGGCTAGGTGTAGAGCTGGGTTTAGGGCTGCCAGTCAATGCTACCAGCCAAACTCTACCTTTGATTTTAGGTTTTAGGGTTAGGTTTTAGGGTTTAGGTTTTAGGGTTTAGGTTTTAGGTTTTAGGGTTTAGGGTTCGGATTCTCCTCCAAGAGCCCATTACTGGCTGTAGGTAGAGTTGAGGGTAGGCGTGCGGAGGGGTGTGCAGGTCGACACTTTACCAAATCTTGGAGAGTCATGCGTCCCTTCCGGGGTTCGCGGCCAGCTTGCTGCGCGGGAATACCTGCGTGTACAATAGCGCGCGTGCTACGTCATGTTTCGTCTACCTGGACCCCAAATGTAGGTCAAATCATAGCCCCCGAACCCTAAATATAGCCAAGAAGGACATTATTCTACATGCATTTGGGGGTTTACGGACTTCTTCCTGGTACGTACTCCTACGTAATCTTGGGCCTTAATCACCTGCCCAAGCTACTGAACCCCCAACCGTGGCAAGAAACGTGTCGCCGATTGTTTGCGACTGTAGATGTGGAAGATTTCTCGTTAAAGGTTTGAGAATCCAGGGTTTAGGGTTTAGGGTGGGGGGCCTTGGGCAATAAACTACGGGGATATTACAAGAGTGCCATTCAGACAAATGGTTTCAGCGAATCATTTTGGATTGGGTTGGGGGGGTTAGGCTCTAAGATGTGGGGCTAAAGATTAGCATCTGGGGCTCATGTAGACCTGAGGATGTAATTCATAATTTTCGGTTCTATAGCACTTAGTAGGGCTTTGGATTGTCACTAAGCCCTCTACCCGGAAACCGCGTCTCAAAATCCAGGGTTTGTTCCAGAGCTTCATGCGTTGGTCCTTACGATGAAGCCCCCCATCGCTTAGCTTTGAACACTTCTTGTAGCATTACAAATCCCTTCCAGACCTCATCCAAAAACTACCCAAAACACTAAACCGTGTGGGGAGCCTTGCATTTTCTGGGCCAGGGATTCGAGACTCTAATAGCCTTGCCCGGATATCAGGCTTCATTGTTTGCTGCTGAGAACCCAAACTTCCTGGTGGTCTGTAGGGAATCAAGGAATATAATCTCTAGATCAACCCTATAATAACATACTCCGCAATTCCCTACTAACCCCCCAGTAAGTAAAGGGAGCTAGGCTTATGCCTAGCCCTGGCGAGACTGGTGCATCACCATGGATCTACAACCCAAAGTCCTGCCCTGACGGTTACAAAGCTCAGCCGGGGCTATGAACCTAACCCCGAACATGCCTCAACCACATGAGCTATAGTCTAAACTCCTTAAAGGGGATTATAGGGGATTATATAAGGGACTACTATAGGGGTTATTAAGGGGGATACTAGGAGTTTAGACTATAGTTCACATGAGTTGCCACGCTTTAGGGTTCTGGGTAAGGATTTACGGTTTCTACAACAGTGTAGGGATTAATTCGAGACAGTTGCAATACCTTGTGTCTTCGCAAGCTGATGGTCAAGCGTGTCAGCTGCCACATAAATGCAACGATGAGCACTCCTCACACAAATTCCAGAGCGCCTTCCATTATGTCCCCTGCATGTCCTACATGGCAAAACACCAATATGTTTGATATTCCTTTGTCCACGACCACCAGTGGCCCTGAGCGTAACAGCAGTCGAACATACCAGAAACTTGCTAAGCCCCCTAGTATAATATCCCAAAAAGTTTATTCCCCATGTACTATAGTAGTCCATGTTCTTTTCCATTTTTCCCTATACAGAACCCCAATATATGCCTCAAACCCTCAACCTACATGCAATCCTGAGACTTCCCTGGGCTCATGGAAGGAACAGAAGGAAAGCGCACAGGGGTTCTAGGGCTACGAGCCTCTTTCCGTGGACACACCGTCAAAGACATCCCGTTTGTGAAATTCAGGGCGTAAGTTTTGTGTGCTGCTGGCTAAGTGGCTTTATATACATAACCAAAAATGGGGTCTGAAGGCTAGACTTGCGTGCTCGCAGTGCAACAGTATAGCACGCCCTGACCTAAAATGGTGGCTCGAATGCAGGTCGCAACAGATTGGGTGTAAGTCAAATTTTGACTTAGCGATTTTTGTTTTTTTCTTTCGGGTCTTCCCTGAAACCCCAAAAGCACAGCTTGTTTTGCGACGTTTAGGGATGAGGGGTTACTATTCTACTTACTTCTCAGGTCCAGGAAGGGCACCATCCAGCTGAAATCTTAACAGCCCGACCGAAGCTCTCAGTTCGCTGTCCTGCTAAGTGGTGAGGTACTCAGTGATTTGTTACGTCCTTGCTATACGAGATCGGCATAACGGCGTCAAGCTCAGTGTTAATGGTTTAGGCCGTTTAGGCCCCGTAAACCTTCTTAACCTTTCAGGGTTAAGTCTGGGCAAAAGGTGACGAGCTCAAACGAGCCCTAAGTTGTAGTTACTGTGGACAAGCTAATTCAAGCTGAGCTAGTTCAGGATACGGTAGTAGTCATGTATTGAAATGCCTTGGGGCTCTTAATTCATAAGCAACCCCTGAGGGATTTGCAAAGCCAGCCCTAAACCTCCACATGACTATTTGTTGTGCATATTCAGTCTGTGGGGCTTCTACGTGAGTAGTGTTTGTCACAGGATCATGGAAGTCTTTGTCTCGCCATGGCCCAGTTAGGGAAACCCAAGTTATAGCAGCAAGACTTTGAATTTGGTCAGGCTTCCCCTAAGGAAAACCAAGCTTAGCAGCAAGACTTTAGATTTGAGCAGGCTTCGCACAGTTTGCTGGAGTGCTTTCAGTTGCAGAGCCCCCTAAACCCTTCTTGGAGCAGATTAGAAAAGTCGACATCCGCTGTATGCAGTTCATTTGGGATTTCAAGTGGTGCTAGATTCCCTCCACCCAGAGTGGCTTGCAGACTCAAACCCCGTCTCCGCCCAGGAGCTCAAGAGTAGATTTGATAGGTCCATACAGACTTGAGGAGTACATATTCAGGTAGAGCCCTTGTAGCATCCGCCCCATTCATCACAAGTATAGTTAAGATTTGAACCCTTGGGGTTTTCAAGAGCAGGGCATATGAGGTAAGACATCTGCGTCCTAAATTTTGATCATTCGCCTGGGATCTTGTTTGGGGCATCGGTTTTAGCTGAGACGCTGCAACTCGTGGAAATGAACGAAGCTCAGGTCGTAGGGATCTTGAATGAGCCGTTGGATCGCTCTGACGGAAGGTACTTGCTTGAAACCATGGGACATGTTAGGAGGACCCCTAAGAGTCATAGTGGTATGATAGGAATATAAGAGGACTCTCATGAAATCCCTATTGTCCTCTATACTCGCTGTTACAATTCTGGGTCCACTTGAGGGACATGTGGGATGTCCCAACGAGTTGGATTCCATGGGTCTAGGCCTGGCAAAAGGCATATGAGCAGTGTCTTACTTGAGGATACTATGGTACCCATTTTGAAGTAAGATCTATCCTCCTTTTGGGGTATAGTATCGTTTATAAGGAATATAATCTTATTGGGTTTAACCACCAAAAAAACCCTACTCATATGAGGGGATTTCTCACCATGCTCCCTCTGCTGTAGACCGGCTGCCCATAGTCTCATTGTTGTCACCATGCCTCCCCAGGGTCCGCAAGACTAACCCTTGGAGAAATCCGACGCTCAGAACCTCACTGTCAGAAACATTACCTGTAACCCCAATGACCTCCGGGTTTTAGCCATCACGCTTTAATCAAAATGTACAACCCATGTCAGTTACAGGTAGCACCCATCCCTAAACCGTACGAAGCTGTGGATCCCCCAAATCTTTACCTCGCCAAAATCAAAACTGAAGAACTGAATCGAATGTCCTTGTTCGGCTCCGAAAGAGCACTGAACTTTCAAAGGTTGAATCCTAAATGCCTGGGATTCAAAAATCCTAAAACCGAAGCCCTGAACTTAAAACCCCGAATACCTAAACCCTCAACTCTAAACCACCCGGTGCCTATAAAACCCTGAACTCTAAGACCTCGAAAACCAATAAACTTAGAGCTCTCAGACCCCTAAACCTTAAATCCAGAACCAATTTGAGCTATAGTCTAAACTCCTTAAAGGGGGTTATATAGGGGATTATATGAGGGACCACTATAGGGGTGATTAAGGGGGATACTAGGAGTTTAGACAATGGCTCATTTGACCTTGAGTCGTGGAGCTGCAAGACTCCAAAAGCTGCTCAGGCAACATCATGCTGAATGACGAGGGCCACGTCAGCACCTGAGGTTTGAAAGGGCTTAAAGTTTGTGGTTCAGGGTTATAGGGTTTAGGATTCGGAGTTCGGCTTTAGGATTTTGTTGTCGACAAGTTGAAGCCGCCTTTTGAGCTTTGGATCTCAAACCTCAGATGAGTAGTATTTTAATTGGGGATACTATGGTACCCATTTTGGAGTAAGATTCTATCCTCCTTTTGGGTATAGTATCTTCTATAAGGAATACAATCCTACTAGGTTCAACCACCAAAAAAGCTGCTCAGATAAGTATGTGAGATCTGCTGGGGAAAGCTTGCTACCCCAAAAAGTAGTTGAGGCACACGAACCCAGCACCTGGCAGCTTATTTCCTAGACCCTAAGCCCCAAACCCCGCCCTCGGGATCCAAGTCTATGAAAACATACATACTTTGGTTCCCAATGTCTATGTGGGTTGGTTGTTTTGGGGTTTTAGATATATATACCTAGACCCTCCAGTGCAGTTCCTTTTTGGGTTTGGTATAGTTTTTTGGTAAGGACTCTTATTAGGGCTACCAAAAAAAGGTACTTCATTGGAGGGTCTAGGTAGTACCTACTTTGTTTCATTTGGAGCCATGGAGCAAGGGCGCCTCAGGTGCTTCACGTCGACTTTGGCTTCATGCTTTGCGGGGCTCCGGGCGGCAAGGCGCTCCACTCAGGGTTTTTAGGACTCCCAGAGGGTCCAAGTACCCAATAATTAGGTACTTGGGCTTTGGGTAATAGTAATTATGGTATAGGTTTTGGGTAAGTATATGATTATTAGATACTTGGACCCTTAGGGACTGATAAGGACTTTGGGGGGAGCTAAGGAGCTAGGGATAGTCTATATCAATATAATAAGGGGAGCTAAAGAGCCCAGGAATCTCCAAAACCATAAGGGAGATTATGATAATGACTGGAGTTTGGGAACAAGGGGAATAGTGGTATCATCTCAGCGATAAAAAAAATCATAGGTGATCAAATAGCGGTTATGACAGGTAGTTAGCTGATTAAACTGGTAACACCAAACCTCATACTATCACGCAGAATCAGATGGAAAAGAAAACCGGCAATGACATGGAGTCTTGGTCTATATGGAGCGAGGTATAGGGATTGTATTTGGTAGTCACAGGAGGATTTTGGAAATCCCAACCCTATACCGAGGACGCTAGAATAAGAAGCACATGATAGTCATGGGGCCTCCACTTTGGCTGCCAAACGCGACTGAGGGCTTTCTGACAATGTTCCGTTCTTACCCTACGCTCTGGAGACTGCACCTGCAATTCTCTTGCCTCTTGGACAACAAGGGGCCAGAACTTTCGAACATGGAAGTAGGACAATTCATGCAACTCTTCCATGTTTCCAGGTCTATGGGTACGTAGGGGCCAACTTATGTTTCAACCTTCTGGCTTGCACTAATCTTGACTGATGATTCTCCGAAAGCCTAACTTAACGTCGAATTCTTCCCGAATGTACAGCCACCCCCACCTTTCTAACACGCCTGAATGACAGGGTTTTGGTAATTGCCAAGAGAAGAAAGATGTCATCATAGGAGGTTATCTAGTTTTCAGTAAGAGATTATTCTAGCCTTATTACCACACCCCAATGCAAAACTTTCTCCACCAGAGGACATAGCCCCATATCTCCCAAGCCCTAAACCCAAAACCCAGAACTGTTAGGCCTCAGTTACACATCCCCACGCCGCAACACATGCAGAAATTTGAGCCCCTAACCACTCACATAAACACTGAACATACACCCCAACCCCCAACCCCCAACGTTGAGTCTTCAATGATGAGCCCTAGCCCGAAACCTTACACGCAACTCAACGCCTCAGCCCTCAACCCTGAACCCTAAACTAAACCCCATACCTCAACTGCGATGTCTCCATACATGTAAACAGAATCCCTACAACGACCCTAAATACTGGGTTGCTGTTAAGGAACTTAAATTAAGTTACCATAATGGGTATATATAGTAATTAATATGGTTCCTTAATATGGTAACTTTAATTAAGTGCCTTAACAGCAACCCAGAATAATGCCACATATCCCTGGGGTCCCCAAGGCCCCCTCTTCCCTGACCCCCCCCCCCCCACCCCTCAGCTCCTGCCCCTAAACCCGAGATCCCCCAAGAACCCTAAAACATGAATCCCGCTAAACCCTACACCCCAAATCCTTCCAAACACCCCCTAAACCCTACAAACCCTAAACCCTAAACCTTATGAAACTGTAGGCCATGCAGCATATTGGCGGTTTCGAGCATTCTGCGGGCTTCAAGCTGACGAATGAGTACCCTCGGCCTCCATTTTCCACATCTACTTACTACCCTAAGGGTCCAAGGACCCAAAGGGGTTATAGGGGGACATATAGGGATATATGGGGACCATATAGGGGTATATAGGACCCCCCAATAAGAGGGCTTTGGGTCCCAAATACCATGAATATTATAGTATTTGGGCCCTCAAACCTTATTATTTGGGTCCTCGGACCCTTAGGGCTATACTCCGAACTCCTCAAAGAGGGGACTACTATAGGGCTTCAACAGGGGGATACTTGGAGTTTAGTAGACTATGGCTTGCATGGCTTTAAGGGGCTTAGGGGATTTGGGATGCAGGGTTGAGGGTTGTAGCGTACAGGATTTTAGGATTCAGGGTCTGGGGGATTTGGGGCGTCTAGATCTAAGTTTTTTGGCTTGTTCATGGTTGGGAGGTTGCGGCGTTTTGGGATCAGGCTTTCAGGGGTTCGCGGTTTAGGGATGTCTCATGCTCGGCCTGTGTGGGCAATTACCTGTCAGAGGGCTAAGGCCCCCTAAACCCATTTCATGTACTTTCATCAACAGATTTACGGGATCACGGGATCCCCCGGTTCCGTATATCAATGCGTGCTTGTCACTCAACACAAGATTGAGGTTTCGGGTATTGGGGTTCATGGGCGATACTTGCTAAGCTAGCGTGGCACCCTAAACCCGTAGATCTTCAAATCTAAGTTCCTACTCCGGGCTTCAAGTGCTGAACCTTACGTGCTTCGGAGCCTTCTTCCAGCAACTTGCAACAGGGAGGCCTTGACAACAAAGGCAAGCAGCAGAAGCAAACATCTTCCAAACAGACCATGCAGGAAACCAGCCCATCAAATCCCGAGCTTCCACGCCCTAGACCCTGAACCTCTGGATGTTTACAGGTTGGTTGAAGTTCTTGGGCCTACAGACGGCAGCGAGTTCCAGGCAAAGGGCCGCGCAGTCTAGGGATTCTGGAGTTAGCATGTACATGGGGTCTCCCAACAAACACCACCCAAAACCAGATGGGCCGAATACACCCTCACAAGCCTTAGTAAGCCCAACGATCCCCAACAAGGCCTGTACGGACTCGTTCGTACTTCAAGTTTTGTCTATAGTGTCATGGGGTTCAGATGTAGTTCATCACTCAGCAAATCCTAAGTGTCTGGGGATGGGGAAAGGGGCCACTTCGGTTGTTTGTGTAGCTGTTGCATCCAGTTTAGAACTAAGTTTCAACTATCCGCGGGTGAGCTTCTTGCAAGTAAGGCAATTGAATTGCGACATAAGCTTAGTGTGCCTAAAGCCACCCCCCAATTTTCAGAAATCTGCCTTATGTCCATTCGAAACTGGGCATCAAGCCAAGGTCATTCCGTAACTAAGAACCTTATACCTAAACCCCCAAAAGTGCGTAGAATAGCGATTTGTTTTGCTATGTTCAAGCTTTTGGTGTTATTACTTTGCCTACCTTTGGGGTCCAGGTAAAGACCACCCAGTTAAAAAGGGTCATTGGGGCACCGGCTAAGGCACTGGACGCAATGGGGCTCGCTCCCACTGGGCACTTCGACCCTAACATCACCCCTGTCACAAGCCTTAACTACATCGCATTGAAGAACGCAGCGTATCGTGCTGCGCACAACGCGAACAACCACCTGGCCAGGGCCGTGAACGCAACAAAAGATGCGCTGAGCGTTGGCGTTGGCTGCCCAATTTTCTCGTTCGACCAAAAGACGGTGGTGAGCAGAAGTGTGAAGCAAAGGTTCTCCGATTGGCCTAACAACTTGAGGTCATTTTCCAGCATTGACGCGGTCTTGAGATCGTGGTGCGAGAGGTGAGGATTCCATGTTCGACAGGGTTTTTGACATAAACGGCCACCTCGCCTACAGAGACAGCCTGATCACCGACAAAGTGAGCTATGCCGAAAATGGCACGCATTTGCTCACACTCCCTCTTGGCAGTGCAGTGGTCCTGGATCAGAATCCAAACCCCTTGACCGAAACCTTAAGCACCTACACCCCAAACAGTTAAACCCTAAACCCTACACTGTTGAGGACCTTCTTCTCGTAGTCGCAATTCAGCGGCCCTACCATGAGCAAGTGTCCCCAAACCATGTGTACCTGGGGTTCGCACAATTTAGAGGCTGCCGAGAATGAGAGTTATAGTAGATTGGTATAAATGGGCGACGCTTTTTTAGAACCACCTTTTGGAGATGCCTGGGGATTGCAATACCAATTGGTTTCGCATTTGCGGTTTGGGCTTTGGGTGTGTACTATCTGATTTACTACCTTGATCCTTGGGGGCTTCTATGAACAGGTCATGAAGACGTGAAGCGCTGCTCTGCATCTCGTGAGTGCTACTCCATGGCATTCCAGAGACGGGGAGCCCCTAAAATAGACCCCAAACTCCTGAGCCCTGGTTATAGGCACTCCTGTTTAGGATTCCCGTTCAACATGTCTTTGTCTCAAACAGTGCACACACAAGTCAGGGCAGTATCATCTATTAATGAATTATTGATAGCAGCTTCGGAAGCATTTGTCATCTTCTTGCCATGACTGATACGGAGGTTTCTCAACAACATGTCTGTAAGAATTTGAAGGGAGACACTACAATCTGCGCAGGGTAGCCAGATTGCCCCCGATATAAGAACCCCCCACGATTCATGCCGCTGTTGCTGCTGCAGTTTCTGCTGATACCGTTGATGGCAGAAACCCTGCAGCTTAATTAGTCTAGGGCTTTTTTGAAACTCTGCCAACTTACAAATATCGTGTTTAGCTCTATTGGAGGTATCGACTACCACAACTATGCGAGGAATCTAGGACCATCATGTTGGTAGTCATCTAGGCTCCAGGCCCTAAACCCTTAGGGTTTAGGGTTTAGGGCTTGGGAAGAAGAATGCTTCCCTGGACTTAGGTAGCGCGCAGTTCCCTCCATCAACAGAAAAGGAAGTGCTTTATCCTTGGCCAGAAAAAGTTCCATAGTTGTTGACGGTGAGGGTGCTTCTTTGGGTGATCAAAAATGCACACTCTACCCTATATCATTGAGGCTGAACCCATGCAGCCCTAAACCCGGAAGTCTAGCACTTTTAAAACGTTGCACAGGGGAAACCTTAGATCCCTGAAAGCCACAAGCCCTCTAAGCCCTCAAGATCTCCGAGACGCATGACAGTTTCTCAAGAAGAGGGGACACGCGGTTTAGGGTTTAGGGTCCGGGGTTTAGGTTCTAGGGTTTAGGGCAAGTAAGGGGACCCCAATATAGACCCCCAAAGACTACTGTCCTTTGAATTGGTACCCCCCCAAAATGGTACCCCTAGTTTTCATAACCCCTAAGCCCTAATCCCTAAGCCCTAGATGCCCCTTATAAACCCTTCTGAGGCTACCCCAAATTTTGGGAACTCTAAACCCCAAACATCACCCATAAACTGCCATAAACCTCCTTGAAAGGTACCCCCTAATTTTAGGAACCCCCCTATACATCCCCCATGTACCCCTTTCAAGGTACCCCTTTCTTTTTGGAAACCCCCTAATCTTGTGAAAAACCACCAGATGTGTAGGTCTTCCGATCTGCCATCCGAGATGGCATGAAGGCCGTGCGAGCTCACGCCCAGGAGCGAGGTTTGTTGTGGCTTAGGGTTTAGGGTTTAGAGTCTAGGGTTTAGGGTTTAGGGATTAGGGTTTATAGGGTGCAGGGTTTAGGGATTAGGGTTCAGGATTTTAGGGTTTAGAGTTT
>CAJNIZ010025892.1:33340-45074 GCA_905231905.1 Symbiodinium pilosum | reverse complement strand
AAGCGGGCACGGGATACCCCCCCCACCCCCCAAGGTCGGCGGACCCTAAACCCTAAACTCCAAAACCCTAAACCTTAAAACCCTAAACCCAAAACCCTAACCCCTTGGAGGATATCCACGGCGCAGCTCGCTGATCTTTGCCATTAGATGGTCTTGGGGTTTGGGCGGGCTTTCCCTAAACCCACAACTGTTTGGGTTTAGGGTTTAGGGTTTGGCTGGGCTGAAAAAGCAGAGCTTATGAAGATGCCCTGTAACCGCATTCTAGGAATTATTGTCCGACGCTTGATATGGTGGTTTCCGAAAAGAAGGGGAGTTCACTTTCGACCCCAAAATACTGTAATCCGTTATTATCGGGACCCCCCCAAAGTGGTACCCCTAATTCAAACCGCGCATGACCCCAGATACCTCAGGCCTTAGGCTAAAGCTCTACGCCGTGCCTGACCATCATGAAGAAGACCATGCTGCGCTAACAAACCTTACCTAAACCCCCAAAAGTATCCAGAAGAATTTGCTTTTTGGTGTATTCTGAAGGCTTTGGCATTTGCTTTTTTGTATTTTGAAGGCTTTGGCGTTATTAATTCACCTACTTTAAGGGTCCAGGTACTGACTCGTAGCATCTTGTCATTATGCATTCTCATTGATCAACAGTGCACTTCTTCGCCTCAGGCTTTACAATGTCCACAACATAGCACTACAGAATTCCAACAAGCTTGCACAAGGTCCTCAACACAGCCCTATGGTGTTACCGGTTCTCCAACATAGAGCCCATGGAGCTCCAACAGGTTTTACCATATCTACGGCACAGCTCTATTATCCTTCAATCCCGAAGATAGGCCTATTGAATTCCATACGGTGTTGCAAGAGTCCCCGAAATTACGTTACGGAAGTTCAAGGCTTGATCTGAACAGCGCTGCAACATTTACGTTTGTCGTAGCTCTTGCTAGTGAAGTTGGTACCAAAATTGGTTCAGAAACAGGGATCCGGTCCATACAAGTTCCAGACCAAAACTTGTTTATGTTTTTTGTTGCGTACTGGGGGAGCCCATCCACATGATCGTCATTTTAGTCATCAAGCTACCAAAGCAGATCGAAATAAATCACTCTGCAGACCCTGCGGAACAAGCGTGCGATCTAGACACCTATAGTCTAAGCTCCTAGTATCCCCCTCAATAACCCCTATAACACTACCCTGTAGAATTCCCTTTATGGCCCCCCCACCCTTTAAGCAGCTTAGACTACAGCCATATAAAAGCTTCTGATTGAATCTACTGAATGTTAGTGGTGGGGTGGTTTAGTGCTGATAGTCGGAGGTGAGCAGCCGTTCCCAAAATACCTACCCATAGGATTAGGTTTTAGGGTTCTGGGTTCAGGGTATAGACTGGCACCTTCCTAGACCCTCCGTCTACCCTCTATATACCCCAAATTGGGGACCAACTTTAGGGTGTAGGGGTTTAGGGTTTAGGATTACCCTTGTTTACTTGCACAAGGACGGCCCGGGTTCTCAGACTCAGTAAACACGATTGGAATCTTCGTTGTAGCTTTGTTCAGTTCCCTGCCTTGAAGCGCTACGAGGTGCGAGCTGGGAGAAACGGGGACATAAACGCCCGGATACTTTGGAATATGGTCCACTCCCAGAGGGTCCAAGTACCCAATAATTAGGTACTTGGGTTTTGGGTAATAGTAATTATAGTATAGATTTTGGGTAAGTATATGATTATTAGGTACTTGGACCCTTAGGGACTGCCAGACCTTGTGTAGTTAGGTATATACCCCCTCTACCCTGTAAGAGCCCTGGAAGCTCCTAAACTCAAATGTTGGCGCTGCTTAATAGCCAACTCCTGGGTCTCAAAGCAGGGTTTAGGGTCTGGGCCTGAAAGTCTATGAAGATTACTTGCATTGGGTTTGTTTGGAGCCTTAGGGAACCCTAACCCAGACCCCTGGGAGGATCCAAAAAATAGATCCCCTATATAAAGCCATAATAACCCCTATATAATCCCTATATAATTCCCCATAGTCTTCTAGGGGTTCTAATTTTTAGATCCCTTTGGGGGTCTGGGTAGCAACATCAAGTGTTTGCCGCAGACGTGTCCACACAACACGTAGCAGTTGCCGACAAGGCCGGAACCTGGAAGACCGGGGTTTAGGGTTTAGGGCATTTGGGTACAGGTTTTAGGGTTTAGGCTTTAGGGTTTAGGAGCTTTCCCTAAGGGTCCAAGTACTTAATAATCATATACTTACCCAAAACCTACACTATAATTACTATTACCCAAAACCCAAGTACATAATTATTGGGTACTTGGACCCTCTGGGTTAGGGTTTAGGGTCTAGGTTCAGGGTTTAGGATTTGGGATTTACGGTTTGGGGTTTCGAGATATGTACGCATACATATTTAGATAGAAGGGAGAAGAGGGAGAGAGAGAGAGAGAGAGACAGGCAAAAGCGACACCGGAATTGAGATCGCATACTGCTGGTTTGCTCTTAAGGAACTTGAAGCAAGTCACCGATATGGGCACATCGTAGATGATAGGGGTTTCCTTATCGTAGTAACTTAGTAGTTTAAGTTCCTTAACAGCAACTCATGCTAGAGCCCATGGTTTTTCCTTAGACAGCCCTGACACCGGGAAACGGCCTTTGTCAAATCATTTGGATTGATTTACGACTGACAAGCTTCGCACAGAAAACGGCGTCCAGTTGAGGCGTTAGGGTTTAGAGTTTAGGGTTTAGGGTTGTTCGAGGCTTTATGTTGGCCTTAGAAATGTCAGGGTTCAGGATGTCATTAGGGTCTGGGCTTTTCATATAAAGAGCCTTGCAGGGGTCAGAGTTACATCGGTATGGACACATAGCTTCAGAAATGGCTTGCTCTGAGGGACTAAGGACCCACAAGCCATCTTTTCATATTTGGAGGAAAGACATGTAAACGCAAAAGAGGAGGAGCCTGCACCCTGAAATTCGACAATGGATCCTGACCCTAAACCCTAAACCCTAAACCCAAACCCCCTTAGACTATTTCAGACAGACCCTGCGGCTCACTATCGCCCATCCTTTGACATGTAGGGTTCGGGGTAAGGAGATGCAGAGGAGCTATAAAGGGAAGCCTCTAAGCCTAAGATATAAAAGAGTAGTCACATGGCTTAGGGTTTAGGGTTCAGGGGCAATGAGACCCTTCATGTTGGAGGTTTTGGGGGGTTGAGATGAGAAAAGAAGCTTAGGGTGCAGGAACGCCGGAGATGTAGCATCTCTTCCAGAGAAAACTACTCTTTAGGGTTTAGGGTTATAGAGGTCATATTGGGATTATATGGAGAAAATGGAAAAGAACATGGAAACTGCTACATAGTATATTGGGGTAGGAACTATTCATCTTAACCCTAAACCCTAAACCCCTAAACCTTGTGATCAACCCTAGGTCTTATAGACCCCAGTAGCCCTAACCCTAAACCTAAACTAGAACAGCATGCAAAGATGAAGCGGTTTAGGGTTTAGGGTGAGTTGACTCATTTGGCTCCACGGTTCGTAAGAGTGGTCCCTGATCTTTCAATGTTAGGGTCTACCTAAAGCCCACAAGTAGGTAAAAGAATGGCCCCCAAACCCTTAAAACTAGCCAAAAAGGCTGTTTTTCTACATACTTTGGGGGGGTTGGGTAGGGTCTAGGGGAGTTCCAGATGATCCAATGGCCAGGGATTCAAGTACTACGGTTAATATGAGAACTATGAATGTAAATATCTGATACCCTGAAAGTCCTGGTATATTGGTGCACTAAGGGCATGTGGGATGTTCAAGAGAATCGTATTTTCGTAGGTTTTTGGGAAGTAATTTAGGACCAGGTCACTGGACCCACCCTAAACCCTAAATCGCTGATTCAGATTCTAGCTTGTGAGGCATGTAATCATAGTTCTAAGCAGTGAGTACCAACGTCAGACTCGAATCTCTACGCACCCTACTCGGGCTCAGTAGGGAAGAAAGAATATATTATGTGGATTTATGCATGCTGCATATAGGAATTGTATTCCCTTATATCCCCAGTAAGACACTAGACGCTAAACTATCAGAAGGAAGTTGGGTAACTTCCAAAAGGAACCGCATGAGAGGCCCCAAACAGGGATCCTTACAGATTCCGATGCAAGGCATCTCTGTTGCTGCTATGATGTGTTGCGGTATGCCCCACAAACCCCAAAAACACTAAAAACCCTAAACCCTAAACCCCAAACCCTAAACCCCAAACCCTAAACCCTAAACCCTAAACCCAAACCCTAAAAACACGTATCCCTGCACACTCGGGTACTCACATGGCAGATATCCCGACGGCTGTCTCAAGCTGACGGAGACGCAGAAGACCTAACAAAGGAGGGTTCAAGTACCCACTAATTAGGTCCCTTTAAAGGGGGATATATAGGGGTATATAGGGTTTTGGGGTTTAGGGTTTAGGGATTTAGGGTTTAGGGTCCATGTACCCAATAATTAGGTACTTGGGTTTTGGGCAATAGTAAAAAACAGTATAGGTTTTGGGTAAGTGTATGACTATTAGGTACTTGGACCCTTAGGGTTACAAAGGATGGCTCCGAAAGGTTTTGTGAGGGTACCGTTAAGCCAGACTACAGGGCCGTTAAGGGACTAGGGTTCGGAGTTCCTCGTTTTTTCCTTGAAATGCCGGCTTAGGGTTTAGAAAGCCCCCTCCGATAGCGAGATCAACAAAACCTGATCTGTTGCCACCCCACGCAGTCCATTCACGAATTCCGAAAGCCAAAGTCCTTGAAACTAACTCCTGAGTCTTCTAAGCCTCCGAACTGACAGCAGTCCCACCTTGACTTTCCTTTGAAAGCTCGAAATCAGCTGGAAGACCCCTTGACCTAGAGCAGTCCTAGTAAGCCTAATTTCCTACACCCTCCCTCTCGCGCTGAGCCCTAACCACCCTACACTCTAAGCCCTGCACCCTGGAACCCTGAAGCTTAAAGCCCTGAGCATCCAAACCAGCTCTCCCCCATGCCCCTCGATGGCTGCTGGTGGGTCCTGGCCTGGGGTAGGCCACTGGGCATGCCCGCAGGCGGGCCAGAGACAGTTCTTTGAACAATTTAGGGGTAATATCGGGGTTATATAGGGATAATGGCAAGGAAAATGAAAGCTACTATTTGATATTTAGGGTTGTTTAGGGTTTTAGGGGTGCAGGGTTTGGGGATTCGGCTTTAGGGTTTGGGGTGAGTTGGCTTTAGGGGTTCAGGGGGAATGTGGGTTTAAAGTTGGACGCCCCAAGCCCTAAGGCGCTAAGGGCTTCAACGCTCGGGGTCGGGTTTCGTCTTGCATTTACATACTACTATAAAGGCATGGAACTGATGATGCATTACTCTTCTGGAAGCGTGTGTGGCACTGGTATAAACGTTGGACCCTCTTTCATGGTTATGCCCCCTGAGAATAGCAGGGACAGAAAACCAGAACATAGGTCCTTCTTTAAGCCTGCCACAAGTCTGAGGCCACTGGGGATTTGTTTGAACAGGATGGCCTGGGTCTCTTTGCTACAGCTGCAGTAAACCTCAAACCCGTACCGAGACGCCAAGTCTACTCCAAGACACCACGCAGATTTGTGTGAACTTCAGGCGCTGAAGACACTCTTCAAACCCGCTGCGCAAGCCCTGAGTCCTACGCACTAATCCATCATAAGAGTTATCTTGTAATACTGTAAACTCGACATCCCTGCGCTGTGGAGAATGCATTCCCGCCCACAACCCCTCAACCCTTAACTCTCCACCCCAAGACTGTAAACCCAAGCCAAGCCCTCAGCGGCAGAATCGAGAGGCCTCAAATCCTGAGTTTTCATCCTAAAGCTTGCTTCAAGCCCAAGGGCTTAGTTGTTGGGGTTTAGGGTCTAGGATTTAGGGTTTAGGGTTTTGGGCCTAAGGGTCCCAAAGCTTCAAAGACCCAAGATTTCCAAGCCCGCGCCGGCAGAGCCTACAGCCTGCAAATGGCCATTGTAGTCCTTTCTGAAATTTTGCTGCTTAAGAATCCCTGCTTAAACGCTTGGCGCGCTTGAACGGCAAACTCTAGCCGTAAATAAACCCTGGAACCATAAATCCTAAAACCCTCAACACTACACCCTACATTAGCTCAATAACTATAGGGGCCCACCTCCCTTGTTGAGCATTGAGTTTTGGGATTGAATTGCAGAGATGGTGACAAAGGTTCTAAGGAGTAGTGCTTAGGTCCAGGATTTTGGGAATCAGGGACTAGGGTTGAGGGTTTGGGGTATATAACCTACAGAATGTAACAATCCCAGAACTACACCTTATCTTCTATCATGCTTTACCTTCCTTTCTTATGATCCCCAAACGTGCCTCCCTAAAACTCAAAACACACCCCAACCCCTAGATCCTAAACCCTCAACCCCAAACCCCAATCTAGATCCTACGTAAACTGCTAAATTGAAACAGGCGAGCCATGGCCAGTTTCAGCCCGCCCTGAACTTCGGCAGATCATTGCATGCCAGAAAGGGCCTTATGATAGATGATGATACTGGGTTGCTGTTAAGGAACTTAAATTAAGTTAGGGTTTAGGGTTTAGGGTATATTATCCCCCTATAATGGAGAACCAAATGGAAAAGAAAAGGGAAAATGAAATGGAAACTGGGATTATATGGGGATTTAAGGAGCTTAAATTAAGTTACTATATTGGGGAAACCCTATTATTTACTATATATACCCCTTGTGGTAACTTAATTTAAGTTCCTTAACAGCAACCCAGGATAGCAATGCGAGGTTCAGTCGCTACTCCAAACAAAAGGATAGGGTTTCGGGCATGGAGTTTATGGTTTAGAGATGGGAGACATGGGGCCATGATATGCAAACTGTTTTTTCTATGGGTAGGCCTGGGATCGTAATGTAGAAGTCTAGATACAGATTCTTCTTTGGGGCTTCTACATACCGGGACCCGAAACTACCCTTCATTAGGTTCTATGTATGTCCTAGTTACAGGCTCGTTAGAGGGTACTTTCGGGGAGTTAGGTGAGAAAGCATGGTTTTGGAGAGCCTTGGCTTGGCTTTTTACCAGGACCCTCCTTGTTCCCTTTGAATAGCGGTGTGTGGTCCTTATTGAGGGTATGTAGAGGTTAGATGGAGGGTCTAGGTAGTGATTTAGAAGTGGTGGTAATTAGTCCCTAGGCTGCGATGAGCAGTCTTAGTGTTCAGGGTTGCGAGGGTCTACGCGCGAGGGTATATGGTGCTGGGCTGAGGACGAAACCAAGCACGGCATGGAACTTGAGACAGGTTTGACTAATCGGGATCAATCTTATTTGGAATCCTTTAGGCTTTTTGGGGAATGGAGTTCCTTATAGCTATGTAACAAGCATCCGTTTTTCTTCCTGGGGCAATGTGGGCTAAGTTATGAGTCTATGGGGCCACAACCATATTGTGGTTCAAGTGCAGAGCAACGGATGAGGTTGGGGTGCTAAGCTTCTGGTAAACAGAGTTGCACCTACAAGCCTAACCCTACCACAAAAAATCCGCAGACTTAACCCCTAAACCCTAAAGCCTAAACCCTAAACCCTTACCTTAAAACCCTGATCTTTAATTTAATCCTCAAGCCATTTCTGTCACCTGAGGCATTTCCAGCAGGGCCAACAGCTGAACCTTGGCGCAGCTACAGGCCGGACCGGTTTAGGGTTTAGGGTTTAGGGTTTAGGGTTTCGAGCTGGTGCATCGGCTGGTTCGTACTGTTACGTTGTTTAGGTCTTGGGGTTTAGGATTTAGGTTTTGGGGTTTTGAGTTTAGGGTTCACGGGTTTTAGATGTAGAGCGTCGGTAGAATTGAGGTTTTTGCATCTAGGATTTAAGACGGTGGGGTTGAGAATTCAGATACAAAAGGTTTAGGCCAAAGGCCAGAATCTTGAATCCCACATCCTACGTCCAAAGCCGTATAATAGTCAAATCGTGTGTGCAGATTTAAGCTGAATCCTCATCCCACTGAATCCTACTCCTAAACCCTAATTCCTCAACCTTAAACATCCTCAACCGTAAATCCCCAACCCTCAACCGTACCCTGTACCCTAAGCCCTTAACCTAAACCCTAAACCCTGAAACCTAAATTGCCAACCCTCAACCGTACCACATCTGAGATTGGAAGTCTTGCTCCTTACGATGGGTCCTCATCCTGATTAGGTCGATTCTAGGGTCGCTAGAAAGGAGGGCTTGGGTTTTAAGAGTTACGGTTTAGGATTTAGGGTTTAGGATTTGGGGTTTAGGATTTAGGGTTTAGGAGTTCAGGAGTTTACAGTTTGGGGTTAAGGGTTTAGGGCTTGGGATTTTGAAGTTCTGGGGTTGAGGATTTAGGATTCAGGGTTCAGACAGCACAGGGACCCCATACTAGGTGCCAATGGGCTTTTCCTTTACACCCGATTAAACCTGAACCGTAACCTCAAACCGTAGAAGCCCCAAGCCCCAAACCCCAAACCCTAAACCCTAAATCCTAAACCCAAAACCCCAAACCCAAAGCCCTAAATCCTAAACCCCAAACCCCAAACCCAAAGCCCGAAGCCCCAAACCCTAAGCCTCAACCTTAAGCCCTGAGTGGCCGTAAGCCTTCACCTTAAAGGGCTGCTGTTAAGGAACTTAAAAAGAAATTGCCATATTTGGGGAACCATATCATTAATATACTATACATATATACCTGCTATGGTAACTCATTTTAAAATTCCTTAACAGCAACACACCCTAAACCCTAGACCTAAACCCTAGACCCTATCCTCCCCCGGCACAGGTAGCTCCCAGCCTATCGCCTTTCAGCCATGCAGCGGCGCTTCTCAAAGCGTGGGAGCGTTCCTTGGAGCTCCAAAGAATTCTTACAGGGTTCAGCCTTATTTAAGGTGCAGGTTTTAGGTTTGGGGGCTGCTGAATCCTTCAGAGCTGTCAAAATTATGCTGGGTGTCAAGGGTTGTAAAATGGAGTAAAGAAATTTAGTAGTAAGTGGCTATTCTAGAGGTCAAGCTTCTTCGAAGTATGATGTCGGTTCCTACATAGTGGTTATAGATAGAGGATTCGATCCAAAATCGTTGGCGTGGCATGATATCTGGTGTTCTGTTCAAGGGTTAAAGCCACGGGCCCTATCTTTTGGCATGATGCGGCTTAGAAGGATACATGTAGACTTTATGAGCCGCAGGTTCAGGGTCCATACTTGGGCTCAATTCTTTTGACCTGACTTATCTGAGAGCTTGATGTAATGTAGTAGGGATTGGTAGGGGCCTGTTTTCTCTCAGGACAAGAAGCAGTTGCTCCAGTTAAGGCCCCCAGGCGAGTTGTTCTCTGGCCTGGTCCTTCACTGCCTGGTACCTGATGACAGCTATGCTCACATGACAGGAGTATCTCACAATCAGTTCTAAAGAATCTTATGAGACCGCAGGAGAATTCTGCCTGTATTTCTCTAGGGTCCCGCCTTTTGAACAAAAAGCATACGAGCTATGGCTTTAATTCAGCCCTGTGATACTTCACTAAATAATCCCCCATAGAACACGCTTTAAGGAATTTAGACTGTAGCTCATATCGTTAGTGGCGTGGCAGGTACTGGAGCTGCATAAAGTTTCTTGAAGCTTGTGTTGTGAACTAGCGGTTTGGTTGTTCAGGGTCCAAGGACCCAAATAATAGGGTCCCTTTAAAGGAGTTATACGGGGATATCTACGGATATATAGGGATATATGGGGACTATATAGGGACTATATAGGGGCCCAAATAATGGGCTTTAGGGCCCAAATACCAGGTTCTTGGGTATGTTCTGGCACGAGTTTTGGGATGAATGATGGCGGGTTATGGAGGGTTTAGAACTGGAGGGGTGTAGGGTAGGGTTGATATAAGCTGGCCATATTGATTCCGCTTCTAAGTGCAAAGTGCAAGGGCGTGCCCGCAGAAGATTGAATCAGGTGTAGATTTAGGAAGGGATTTTATTGGTGTCTGAGCCCACCTCAGTATAATTCTTCATGTGTGGTGCTCAAACGAGGGTTCTGTCCACTGGCAAGACACTGGGTTCAGGAGCGTTCTGAAGGCCTGCACTGGGCAGGCATGCGCGCTGAAAAGGAGTGATTGTTGGGTGCAGCCGAAGAGGTACCTGGCATGGGCAACTACTTGCAAACGTCGGATGATGGTTTATAACCATCTAGCACCATCAAAATTCCAAGCTCCATGTGTGGGGGCTCAGACATATTGCAGCTTAGAGCTTTCTGTCACAACCTCGTAGGGTTTCAGGTTTACATACATATAGGGTTTATGGTCTTGCTAGCAAGACAATGATGTTACAGAAAACATCTACTGACACCTTCCAAACTGCGCAAAGTGAACACCAACCAAAGATCCGATCAGCAAGAGAGGAACACAGCCTTGAGCACCCAATCTCTGCCCATACTGTGAACAGTGTACTGCAAGGGCCTACATAAGGTCCCAGATTGCGTATAGAAAAATGCTGCCTAGCATACCTCAAAGAGACTTCAACATAATATAGGTAATCATCTGGTACTTTCCCTAGAAAGTTAGATCGCCAAAATTATGTAATCTTAATTCTGGGGACCCCATGGGACCCCCAAAAAGGTACCCCCATTTTGGGAAACCCCCTTTGTGGGCCCGTATTCTGAGGCTTTCAGCTGGGAACTTTCAACTACCAGCTCAGCTCTCTGCCAATGCTGCAGGAGGCCTCTAGGCAGATCCAGACCTTCAAAGTAGATTAAAATTCTAAGTACCCAGTAGTACCCTTTCCCCTTTTTATTGCCGGGTCTCCTTATAAAAGCTGAACACTAGGAAAACGGGTACCCTTCTTATTCAGGGGTTGCTGAGGAACCTAGAAATCTTCTGACCTCGTAAGAGGGTATGCAGGAACTCGCGATTGGGGTTCATGGCTTGGCACAGGAAAAACTGCCTTATTCAGAATTTCGGGCTTGAAACGCAGAGTCCAGCTACATATCCGCCGCCAATAAGCAAGGGCCCCCCCCCAACAGACATCCCAAACATGAGAAAGCATCAATTAGGTTTGGGTGATGCTTTCCCTTGCGCTCGGAGGAAGTCCCCTACACCCTAAACCGTAAACCCAAAACCCTAAACCCTAAATCCTAAACCCTAAATCCTAAACCCTAAACCGTTAGCCTAAACCCTAAACCCTAAACCTCATGGATGTTCTTTACGTACTCAAAGGCCTAAAGTAGAGCCTGGACAACTCGCAGCTGAGGCATTGGGGGTGTTTGGTTGTACTGCAAGGATGTCATGTGGGATTTCAACAATCCCCCCGAAAAAGGTTTAGGGTTTAGGGTCCCTAGACCCGAATATTTGTGAGAATTTAACAGTCCCCAGAAATCCCTAAACCCTAAGCCTCGTGAGAATTTATTAGACCCCAATAATCTCTAAACGGCCCTCGAATATCCCGAAAGTCCCATGCAGCCTTTCTAGATCAGGTTTGGGCTTCAGGGGTTCAGGATTTAGGGTCTTGGGTTTAGAGGTTTAGGGGTTTAGAGGTTCAGGGGTTTAGGGTTTAGGGGGTTGGGGGTTTAGGGGTTCAGGGGTCTGAGTTTAGATATAGGGGTAGACTGGCTCATACATCGCCGTTCCGAAAGTTTTGAGCTACGGGACCTTTTAGCACGCTGACTGAAGTACAAACATCTTGCGAAGTAGCGGAGTGGTCCCACATGCCGTTTTCACTGGCCCTGCTAGCGGAGTAATTAAGACCCTGCTTTAAACATATAATATTATTTGGTTCCAGCGGAGGCCCCAAGGCTCAGTGTTAGGA
>CAJNIZ010025892.1:14818-25733 GCA_905231905.1 Symbiodinium pilosum | reverse complement strand
TAGGATCTAGGATTTTGGGTTTAGGCTTTCCCATCATTGCTTCCCTACGCCCTCCCCCCTCTGGGGAAACTTCTGGGAGAGTAGGGAGAGGGGCTCATTGTGACTTTGGACTAAGGTTTTAGGGACCGGGGCCATGGGTGAAATAGCCTGCTTGTAGGGGTTCAAGTTTTTGTTACAATCAACAGGTTATATGATGCATCGTGTTGGCTTCCACCCCAAAAGTATGTGGAGTAATGACATTCCAGCCCAAAAGTATGTAGAGTAATGGCATGTTTAGCTATGTTTAGGGTTAGGGTGCATATGATTTTGTCTTCTTTTGGGGCGACCCGTTCTAGAGCGCTCAGGGAGAGTGGTGTGTAGGGTGTGTTTGGGAGGCTTTTATGGTTCCTGGCACCCAGTAGGCTTTGCCAAAACGAAGTGGGCGCTGTGCTTGCCCAAGGTCAGATTTTGGGGTTTAGTGTCCCCCTTAAGTAGATAGAATATGGGGAATATGATGGGATCTTATTATGATATATACCCAAAGTCATATTCTAGCTACTTCAGGGGGACTATAGGGTTTAATTAGGGTTTTTGGGTTTCGGGTTTAGGGTTCAGGGATAGGGTTGAGGGCTTCGGATTCCTGACGAATGGGAGTTTTTCAATATAGTGTGTGCTCTTAGGGACATACGGAATATGTAGGAATTATCAGAGGCTTACAAGGCTTTAGTAAGGATTGTTTGGAGCTTGTTTGGAGAAATACCCAAATCATACAAATCAAGGTAGGGCGTCAAAAGGTATGGGCTTCGGCTCGATTAAGGAGGGTTTAGGGTTTAGGGTTTTGGGTTTAGGTTTTAGGGTTTAGGGTTTAGGGTTTAGGGTTTAGGGGTGTTGTAAGCCAGCACTGACAACAGCGCTACCCTCTCAACTTCGATTTCTTTTCGGGTGAGTTCCTGCTGTAGGGTCTTACTCCGCGTGGCTTGCGCCACAAATCTCGCACCCAAAAGGCAGTTGCCAAAACATTACTGTTCCCCTTACGTACTCTAAACTGTCATAGGGGTTGGTATAAGGACTCCCAGTTTGAACTCCCAAGAAGAAGCCTGACAAAGTTCACTCCCCTAGCCATAAGTCATACCCCTTACTGCCCTACACCCTACACCCAATACCCCTTACTGCCCTACACCCTACACCCAATACCCCTTACTGCCCTACACTCTACACCCTAGTTGATACGGGTAGTGTCCATGCCATTTTCCATTCCCTTTTATATCTCCACTCATACCGCCTTTGGATGACTCTTACCCTATGCCTAAGCCCGAGCCGCTAAACAGGGTAGAATCTGAACTTTAGTCCAGAGCGCAGATTGTTTCCAAAACTTACGTGGTGTTCCTCTCATATATCCAATCGCCATCGTCCTTGGCATACCAAGTAGGAACCCCTGATTAGTCATACCACGATTCCTAGAGCCTCAACGCCTAAACTAAACCCTAATCCCTACCCCCTGAGCCCTAAACCCTAACCCCTGAACCCTAAATCCTAAACCCTGAACTCTGAATCCTAAACCCTGAACCCTGAACCGGATAGAATCTGAATTGGAGGCAAGCAGAGCCCAAAAGCAAAACCGTCGGGTCGTTGCTCTCCGCCTACGATGATGACGATGATGCTGACAGCGGTGACTCAGCGCGAACCCAGAGAGCCCACACCGATTTGCAGCTTCGGGTTGACTTACTGGCTCGCAGTAGCTTTAGGGTTTAGGGTTTAGGGGTTTAGGGGGGTTTAGGGTTTGGGAATATAGTATTTGGGTATCACATAGGGATAATATTCCCTGATTCCCTACTAAGAACCCGTAAGTCTGGTAATATATAGTAGTAGTCATAGGAATACGAAAAGTAGTAGTACTAAAAGCGGTCATAGTCCTTCATCAAGGAATCTACCCTAGATGGTACTAGGACCCCTCAAATGTCAGGGAAGTTCATTCTTCAGGGGGTACTGAGCTTCTTGAGAGAGTATTCCGGGTGCAGCTTCGCAGGAAAGGTTTGAAGACAGTCATTGCTACCATTATTCCTTGGAGAGTCCTGGGGATCATGTATGAAGGGTCTTGGATTGAGGCTTCAGGAATTGGGCTTAGCCCTAAATCCGAAACCCTTGGGTCCTTTGGGTCTAGGATCTCGGGTTATTGCCTTGAAAAGGTGTAGGCTTTCAGGATCTTCTAGGAGCACGTAGGACCAGGAAGGCCTTCGCATCTTCAATTTGCAAGAGAGGCTACCACTCGCCTGGCTACGTTTATTGCGGTTTCCCATGCAATCAAAAAGTCCGGTTCTGAGCCCTAGCTGCGTTTTGGGGCTTTTTTCAGTGGTTTTGGGGCTATTATTCTACTTACCTTTTGGGGTCCAGGCAAGGTATAAATTGATTTCCATGGCTTCCTAAACCCTGGCATAGTACACCCCAAGCCTACATGACCTGTGCCCGAAACCGGGTTACGAATGGACCGGTACATGTAAGGATTCTGTTCGAAGAGTTTGCGGCGAGATTTCTGAGACATTCTGATATGCACTAGTTTTAGGGATTTTCTACACCAAACGGAACTACACGCACTGGAACAGCTAAGCTATGGATAGTAAAACTGTGCATGGCCCTAAGTATCGTGTAGTTATTTAGGGGATTATGCCATTTTTCGTATATATACTAAGGTCATGCAAGATACTAGTAAACAACAGTATCTCCAGGGGCTTTCAAAGTGCACTGAGCCCTGGATCATATAGCCCTAAGCCGCAGGCGACGATCCTGTACCGGAAGAGAGCAAGCCTCCTGCTGCGCCCAATCCAGTTCTAGAGTCCAGGCCGGACCCGGTTTAGGGATTAGGGATTAGGGTTTAGGATTTAGGGTTTAGGGGTTTGGAGAAATTGTGCAGGATTCAGGTCCAGAGTTTTGGACGGGTTTTGCCCGAGTTTTCATGCAGTTGTTTGGTTTGCTTTTGCCTGGTGCAATTTGTGTTTATCAGGGCTTGAGGGTTGTAGGGTTTAGGGCTACACTGGCCCTATCCTTAAGGGTCCACGAGCCCAAGTGAAAGGATGTTAGGGCCAAAATAGATTACCGTCAATTACTTATTTGTTTTTGTTGCTGAAATCCGATTTGTGGGATTCTTGGATCCTTTGGTTATAGAAGCCCAGCTACCTGCGTAGTAGGTATCTGGGATGTAGGTAACAAGAGTAAATCTGCGCAAATAGGCGGAGATTTGCAAATATATCACGGGCTCCTTTGAGGAGTCCGCATATCAAGGATAATGGAATATAGCTTAGGTTGGGCCCCCGCCCACTAATAGTGACCACAAGAGGCAATGGTAATTCTATTAGGGTCCTTAAATATTCCTGATATGCACTATTAGTGGGTGGGGGCCCAAACCAAAATAGCACTTTTTTTATGCTGGGGCCCCTGTTTGTGGAAATCGCGAATTATCGTACAAGTGCAAGGATGAAGGAAAGCGCCCATCATTCTGGAAATAGGCTGCAAGGGGAAAAGGAACCTTCATAACGGGGATTTTTAAATGGATTCTAGTTCCATGTATGGGGGAGCTTCCAGGAGTTTGAAGGCTATAACTAGGCTTAGCTTTCAGGATTGATGTGTTTGGGGGTTGAGAGGGGCTTTTGGCTGAGAAGCTTGGGAGTTGGATTTGCCCAAGCACGTGCAAAGACAGCTCTTTTTTGATTGGGGTCTCATTCAGACTTTGTCTTTTATCTGGAGAGGGTCATCTACATGAATCGGCAGTCTCCCTATGCATTTCTTCTACCCCCCAAATGCACACAACAGTTTTTACCACCCAGAATGGCAGAAGCCCTGAGCCCAAACGCATAAACCCGGCAAACCCAATATCCACTATCTGAAGCTAAAGCCCTGAACTCAGTATCATGTAGGGTTTTCTCTTTGATTGAGGTGCACTGGGGTCCCTGAGTACTTAACACAACCCTAAATGGTTGATGGTTTACAATACATGGCCATTAACTAGGCCTTTTGCACTTTTCCGTTTCTACGTGCTTCGGCTTTCATTTTCACTTCCACCTGGTGGGTTCTGTTGGGAAATACATTGCAACACAGAATAACCTCAAAGATAAATCCCAGCCCGAGCTCCATCTGTACTGGCCTTTAACTCCGGAAAATGTCGTAAGTTATCCTAAGCCCTTCTAAGCCCTAATCCATGGGATTTTATACAGCAAATCATCCGGCTTCTTCCTAAAGATAACAGAACTTCACGTCCTTAACACTAACCCAGATTATTCATCGCCTGTCGTTTTTCTGTTAATGCCTTTGTGAGTTTGGGAGGTGCAAAAATCTTTCCCAGACCTACAGCAACCAGTCCTGCCAAAGGTCTTGGGAGAACTGGGAGGATATGCTTGAGCCACGCCGACGTCATGGCATCATCATGGGCAAGCAGCCGGATGACCTGCCGCTCAACTCAAATGTGGTTTAAACTCGGGATTCCCTAAGGTAGTCCAAATTCAATACTGGGAGACCTGCATGATCTACACGACGTGTCGAACTTGGTTTCAAGGAGTCTTGCAAACTAGGTGTGATTCGAGAATTGCTTCGCAAACCCTAAATGTCCCTTGGATTTACGACTGATGCGTTTAAGGGTTTACGGCAAAACCAGTCACTCTGGAGGGATAATCGAACTCTCTAGATCGCCCGAAACACGGAGTTTGTAGTTGCGAAGCTGCAGCTGTAGCTGGACTTGCACACGGGGCAGCTCTCAGCAAGCAAGCTTGTGCGTTTCATTGTCCGAACTGCAGGCATCCATAGGGTTTACACTCCAGCTACTTGCAATATTAGCCTTATCAAGGGACCTCTAACACTGGACATCGAGATCTGTCTGGTAGTTTAGTATAGTCCCGAATATAGACCCCAATATTTGGTCTTCAGTTTGTAGCTTTTGGTTCCAGAGTTCAAAACGTTTTGGGCCCTCTGCCCTAAATCCAAATCCCATTCTGCTAAACTCTCAATCCCATAAATACTGAAGTCTAAACCCTAAATTGCATAAATCCTAAACCCTAAACCCTGATTCATAAACCCCAAGCGCTAACACCAAATCCTAAATCCTAAGCCTTAAAGCCACAGAGCCAAAACCGTATGCCCAGGGTGCAAGGTTGGCCCAGGGATGAGGCCGGCTATCCGGAAGGCCACCAAGGATTTAGGGATTAGAGATTCGGGTTTAGGGATTAGGGTTTAGGATTTCGGGTTTAGGGTTTAGGGATTAGGGTTCAGGATTTACATTTTAGGGTGGATACTGTGAGGGCTTTGGCAACCACAACCGCCCCAAATTAGCATTCTATGATAGTCCCATGATACTTTGGGGGGATCCTACTTTGGGGGTTGGTGTTATCAGGATTGTCTGATGATCATCAATTTTGGGAAGAGGGGTGCGCAGTTGTTGGTTTGCTAGTTTACGTGCTGAAGCTATGGTCGCACAGGTTGCTTGGTTGTTGTAAGCAGAGAAGTGTGGAATGTAATTACCACTGTAGAAAAAGCACCCAATAATATTCCGGTAGCTTCAGCATGAACCCCCACACCCCGACCCTAAATTCTCAGCACGTGGCAACACCTAAAGGCCTCGAAGTTTACAGCTCGAACCACCCCAATCTGCCGGCAATCTCCATAAAATGCGTTCTAGGGTTTGGGGTTTAGGTTTTTAGGGTTATAGTCCCCCTTAAGTAGATAGAATATGGGGTATATGGGGATCTTACTATAATATGCCCTAAACCATATTCCATTTACTAAAGGGGGACTATAAACCCTGGAGCCTCTGAGCCCAAATTTGACGTCCCACAGAGGGGAATCCGTATTTCAGTTTGAAGGCCACCCACCGGCGAAGCCGCCGGGCTGTTGTACAAGTACCTGCCACTGCATGGATGGCACAAAGAGGCCATGCTTTCAGGGTTGGGAAGTATAGTAGTTTCCATTTCATTTTCCATTATCCCTATATAACCCCCTATATAACCCCTGTATAGCCCCTAACTAAACCCTATGTAACCCCATAATTATTGTATTTCCCATTATCCCTATATAACCCCCTAGTTCAGCGTCTGTGTCTCAGGATTTAGGGGACATCTTTCTGAAGTTTTGAAGTGCCGGCTCCTAGCCTTCTAGGCTTCTAGACGTTTGAAGGTTTTAGATTGGGTACTGCCTCCACTCAGTAACAGTCTATATTAGGGGTCCTATTAAGGGCTCTATATATATAACCATATTATAATTATTATCCAACTGTTACTAAGGGGGGGCAGTACTGAATTTTTAGAGGAGCCTACGAATCTAACATAAGACGAAGTCTGTTTTCCCGTCGGCGGGGGGAACATTATTCCGGTTTTCCGGCAAAAAACCAACAAATCAATCGTGCTTAGAATAGCGCCTGGCTGCAATGTTGGAATGTGAGCTGAGGTCAACGGATGTGGGCTTTTACCTGGCTCGAGTGGCGTAGAGCTGAAAGACTACATACAATTGCGGCTATTGCAAGGTTCCACATGCAGACTCGAAGACCGATTTGCTATGTAAGGAAGACACAGAGTTTGAGAGAGATAGAGAGAGAGAAGCGAACCTCTTGCTGTCACATTCTGCAGCGAAGATGACGGTGATGACCAATTCCAGGTCTTCGCCAGGGTGAACATCACCTAGTCACCTAGTGGACATAGCCATATTAACGTGGTGTTGCTGGACGGTTTAGGGTGTAGGATGTGGGGTCCAAGGGCTCAAATAATGGGGCTTCAGGGTCTCAACACAGGAGTCTAAATCGTTCTGGGGATTTAAATCCCCGAGATTTGGGTCCTTGGACCATCGGTTGACAGAACCTCAGATTTTTCACCAGCACTGCACAAAGTCAGAGCAGCTGGCGTCCTTTGAGCAAGACATGCGGGGAGGGGGTGAAGTATGTCTTCCTAGAGCTTAGGATTAAGGATTCAGGGTTTGGGGTGTCAGGGTTAGAGGTGCCACCCAAACTATCACCTACACCCCTGCCCATGCGACTTCTGTCTTGACAGGGTCCCTGCAGGCGTTAGGTAAGTAATGTAGCCGTTGCTGCTACGTGGCTGAAGTGTGGCCCTGCATTTCGGCCCTTCAAATCCCAGCCAGTAGAGATACTACAAAAGAAGCTTGCGATGTTGATGATGGTGAGGGTGACGACTCTTATTATCATTTCTTCCTCGAAGATAAATTCCAAATGGAAGGGCCTCGCAGGGTACACCTTGGATGGGGAACGCGCCGTTCGCCAAAGCCAGGCACAACGCGGTGTTGGAAATTTGAATCCCCAAGCCGCAGTCCCATTTAAACCTGTATCAGATATAAACTAGCACATGAAAGCTTCTCAACACGATTCCCTCGAAAATCCCAATAAGGAACTTCAAATTCCGCCTTATCATCCCCTGAAATCTCCACGGTCCCAAGAATCTCCCCATGTCGAGAAACTCCACACCCTAAACCCTAAACCCTAAACCTCACTTCTGGAAGCCCCAATTGATCTTCACAAATAAGACGCCCACGGGGCCTACACATCCACAGTTTGTTGATCCTTACGCACGCCTGTTTTGGGAGACCTCTACAAACAGGCCTAGACCCTAAAGACCCTAAACCCTGAACCCTAAACCCTAAACCCTGAATCCCCTATCCCCGAAATTGTCAGCCCGGAGCCCTGTATGAGTCCCAAACCCAAAATCAGCTTCGACTAAAACTCCCACATGCAAATTTCTGCACCTTGAGCTATATGACCTTAAACCCTAAGCCCCAAACCTAAAACCCTGGGACCTTTACACCTTAAACCCTAAAACTTAAACCGTGAACCTTATATCCTTTAACCCTAAAGCCCTAACCCTTAAACTCTAAAGCCCTAAACCTTAAACCCTATAAACCCTAGACCCTAATCACTAACGGCCCTAAGCCGTTCCCTGTCCCCATGCTACACCCTTTAACCCTAACCCTTAAACCTTAACTCCTGAAACCCTAAAACCCTATAGACCTTATACCCTTTAACCCTCAACCTTAAAATCTTAAACCCTAACCTTTAAACCCTAAACCTAAAACCCTATAGACCCTAAACCCTAAGAGCCTTAAGCCCTTCCCTGTCCCCATGTAGGCCTGAGCAGTGGGAGACGAAGCAACCTTGGCTTGATGATGGCTCGGAGAAGGTGCGGTTCTTTTGCTTCAGGGGTTTAGGGTTTAGGGGTTTAGGGGTTTAGGGGTTTGGGGGTTGAGGGGTTTAGGGTTTAGGAGTTTACGGTTTAAAGGTTATAGGGGTTATAGGGTTTAGGGGTTGAAGGGTTTAGGGTGTAGGGTTGGGAGTTTATAGGGTTTAGGGGTTTCCTGGACCGCAAAAGTATGTAGAACAAATGCCTTTATGGCTGTTATTGTGGGTTTTGGACATACTCTTGGGGTTTAGGTTACGGTTTAGAGTTTAGGGGTTAGGGGTTTGGTTTGTAGGGTTTTGAGTTTATAGGGTTTAGGGTTGAGATGGCTCAGCGCTTAGGAGCACTGGCTGCAGGGTTTTTGGGCCTTTTTAAGGTTCAGGGTTCAAGGGTAAAATACTGGCCAGAATGTCACAAAGGAACCAAGGTTCTTCTTACTCCACACAGTTTCCTTTAGCTGGAGACTGTTAAGGGAATGGGGCAAGGGGCCCTGGGCAATTCAGAATCCTTGGGGAGTTTCTCGGCAGCCTCCTCGGGTCTTGCATCCATCTGGGTCTCCCAGAGCATTCAAGTATTTGCAAGAAGGCTCTAGGATTCAAAGTTTATAGGCCATACCAGCAATCAAATCCGAAAAGGAAGTGCATTGGTGCCGATGGGCACATTCTACATACCTGGAGCCCGAGAAAGCAACCATACATGCATGTCGCGCTATTATGTCCTGACACTTGGAACCTTGAAGTCTTTGTTTTCCCTGGGCCCGCAGATCCTAAACCTTAAATAAATCCTCACAGCTTGCAATTCCTGCGCTTCCACCCTAAACCCCAAACCCTAAACCCCAAACCCTAAACAAATTGTGGTTCGGGCTCAGGGTTTGAAATTTACTCACTGGTCATGGGTAGGGAACTGAGGACTGGATCACCATAGCTCCTACATAATCCCCAAGGAGTTTAGGGTTTAGGGGTTTAGGGTTTTAGGGTTTAGGGTGTAGCAATCCCCAAGCAACTACCTGGACCCCAGAAGTATGTAAAATGATGGCCTTTATGGCTGTTATTATGGGTTTAAGGCTTTTATTTTACATACCTTCAGGGGTTCAGGTAGTAGTTTCTACATTCTTTTTCCATTCCTTCCCTGCTGACAATCAGCAGACATTTCGGCTATGGCCTGAACTCCTAAAACAGGATGAAGAGGAAATGGTATAGTATTGTAGGGATTATGAAGGGGAATACTATGAGTTCAGACAATAGCTGATTTGGCTTTTTGGATGACCGGAGTGCAACTTTGGAGTTGCGGTTTTCAGTTGCACCGAGGTTCAGCCCAAGCGCTGTATTCGAGACTCCTTTCGCGATTCCTAGTTCCATGCCAGCCACACAGCCAAAGTCCTCCAAGAGGGCATGCAGTTCATGAAAACCACGAAACATTATAACACAGTAGTAATAATAGTGATATACTACAATATACTATAAACCACAATTCTGAAAACCCGCTGTGTCCTGTCTTTCACCCAGTGCCACTTGAAGCAAACCTGTGTGCCACCTAAGATTATGTTTGACAGTTCGTTGGAGATTTCATGCACGCATACTCGCACGCACTCCACATTCTGCCCCAAACCTTGCCCCCAGCCATGAAAGATCTGGGGTTTAGAGTTTAAGGCTTAGGGTCTAGGGTTGGGTCGACCCTAAACTGGGTTACCCAAGTCCCCTCCTTATCAGTTCTACACGTACTTCGTCCCTTTCAACTCTGCAACATCTTTCCAATAAACCCTCTAAACCCTAAATAAAAGCGGCCCTCTGCATTTAACGTTCCCAGCTTCAATCCATAAAATTACTTCGCTGTAGCCCAGGCCCTGCCACTCTCAACCCCATCACCCGGGCCCATCTTTCTTCAAATTTTACACATGAGCTATAGTCACTAGTCTGCACTCCTAGTAGCCCCCTTACTAGCCCCCATAATACTCCCCTATATACCTCCTTTACGAGGAGTTTAACCCTAAACCCTAAACCACAAATCCTAAATCCTAAACCCTAAATCCTAAGCCCTAAACCTTATATAAACTCCCATATAACCCGCCGTTAAGGAATGTAGACTACTGTTCTTCAGAGGCTGTCGCGCGAGCCAGCTCCGCAAAGGCAGCAGTAGAGGCGGGACGATCTTTCCAAACGCGGGGAGCATCACACGGATGCCTTAGGGAACTTAAGCCAAGTCAGAATAAGGGTACATAGGGTTTAGGGTTTAGGATTTAGGGCTTAAGTTACCAGACTATGGGCATATGATTAGCAATGGGGTTTCCCTATCTTTGTAATTGAATCCAAGTCCCTTAACAGCAATCCCTATATAACCCCAAAAATACCCTATATAACTCCTATATATTCAGAACCACCCTTGTGCGGTGCGGGCACTGCGATTAAGGAGACTTCACGCATGAAACCCCACCTGGACCTATAGCAATGCACCCACTTGCTTCTGGGTGGCTGCTAAGGGACTTGGATTAAAAAGTTTCCCCCCCATTATTTACTATGTACCTATATTTGGCAATTCAAGTGAAGTTCCTTAACAGCAACCCAGACTTTTGTGTCTGTTTGTGGTCACGGCTGCTCTTCGTACCGCCAGAAGAGCCAAAGACTTCGTTACAAGAGGCGTCGCAGGTCTCAGAGGACCTTGTGTGCATAAAGTTGGTACATTTTAACAGGTGTAGGTTTGAAAATAGTTGTTGATTTTTATTGCCCTCAATCCCCATATAACCGGTAATTAATGTTGGACCCGCTTTAGTGTGTACGCCCCCC